>WNGS01000238.1:8492-20209 GCA_020271785.1 Procambarus virginalis | reverse complement strand
TGTGTCAAAATTTCTGCAAATTACCTGTAAATTTTTTTTGTTAATTTTACTGTAATTATTCTACTTAAAATTATCCGTACCTGTAAAGAAAAGCTGTAAAATAACTGCTAACATTTTTTATCAATTTTACTGTTAATTTATAAATTTTTTCTGTTAGTTTAATCACTTGACTGTGCCATCAGCGTATTCTCGGTCGGCGGGAAACTGCACCGACCGAGAAAACGCTTCTTGATTTTTCGGTACCCATTCTTAATGTGTACGAGGTTGGTTGTGTACGAAATTGACTCTTAGGACTTCCAGTGAGAGGCAGGCATCTTGGAAAAAATTCCTAGAATGCCCTAGGGCTGCTGGCTGGGTTAGTTCCGAGTGAGCAACCATGGGTGGTGCACGCGCCTTTGGCTCCCAAACACCTGTCCGACGTGGTGTTGAAAGATAACGCTGTCAGTGAAATTCAAACCTTATTGTTTGAAGAACATAAGGGCCATAATATTGGTGAAGCTAGGCGCAATAAGGACCTACACAAAGGTCGGATGCAAGTTATACAGCCCCTATGAGGACGATACAGCAAGCGTATTCAATTGTAGCTCTGAGCGTTGTTGCAAACCGTTCATTAGTGCTCGTGTCCCGTACAGCAACAAAATATTGTAGTCTAGGGACATTTACCGCTGCTGCAATCTCAAGGTGGGACACCAGTCTAATCCCATGGTTTGTACAGGCAAGAATTAAAATTATTCACCCCCTTAGGCTTTAGTAAATCACACATAAAATTATGGTATATTATAAAGATAATTCAGTTAATTATAAGAATTATAGATCAAGCAACATATGGGCAATCACAGGTAAATCAACAATAAAATTGTCTCTCCAGACTAACACTACAACAGAACAAATAATATACAGCACTTAACTCCCCAGATGTTTATCCTTCGTGCGCTCAACAGATACTGAAATACTTTCTCACGGCGGGAGCCGTTTTCGCTTCTGCACAAAATATTTACTGACAATTTTTAATTAATATACATTTTACTTTAATGGAGTCATATAATGGGAATAATGTAATCAGTAAATAATTAACTTAAAGAATGATCAAATTTACATGCATAAACAGAAATAATGTAGTTATTAATAATAGTTAGATATTTTTAAAATAAAGCGGAAATTTGCTGGCAAATTGCCCAACATAGTACAAGTAATTGCCCACAAATATTGTCGTCTCGGTGGACAAATAATAATGGTTTCCCATAGTCTTGCCATTGAGTGATCAGTACAAACTACAACTTTCTCACGGGAATCTGATCACCACAAAAAATAATAACGGTTTCCCACGGCTGGATTCGTCCACTGGTCACCACCACAATATCACATATCAGCACATACAAGTAATGATATAATATATAAACACATGCAATTAATGATATAATATATAAGCACATATTTATTAATTATATACGTATCTAAATAGGGGTACGTAACAAGCGTCACCCTTGCAATTCTATGCTATCTCCAATTTATTTAGATGATACATAGATGAATCGTTTTCTGCGTTCAGTGATGATGCATCTGATACAAGTAGCATAGATGAACAGTGTCAGCGGCTTCCATGGTGGTGTTTTCCATAGATATTTTCAAGAATACCTGAATCTCTTCCTGACTGACACACAATCTGAGGCTAGCTGAATCTCTTTCTGACTGACGAACACGCTTTGAGGCAAGCTGAATCTCTTCCTGTGTGGGACCATACAAAGCGATTTTTTCAAGACTACCTTAGAAATTGATCTTTTACTAAAATCTTTTTCAAGACTACCTTATGCTTTACAAGCTTGGCTACATACAACCTACAAGTACTAAAGCAAAGGGTGTTCGTGAGTGCATTATTTGCAAGCACACAGAATGAAGAAACAGGAAGTGAAAATTTATCTGTACCTGGTGCACTGAGAGCGAAGTCGCGCTGTGCACCATGGACTACTTCATTAATTATTACTCGCTTCCAAAGTACTGTAATTACCTAAGTGTAATTACCTAAGTGTAGTTACAGGATGAGAGCTACGCTCGTGGTGTCCCGTCTTCCCAGCACTCTTTGTCATATAACGCTTTGAAACTACTGACGGGTGTAATACAGTGTGTTATTGTGTACATATTGTAATTTTAGTGAATTTTGAACAAGTAATATTGCAACAATAAACATTTATTGTAGACATATTACTGACACATGTATCACAGTTCCATGGAACATTATGAACGTTCTACTGTATACATATTGTAAAGGATAGAAATGTGCATCATATACGATAAAACAAACAAACAAACAAACAAATAAAACCGCATTGGAGATACATAGATCAAATAATTGAAAATATATTTGTGGCAACACCCGGTGCTTGAATGGCCCGCGCGACCGTGTCTGGGCGATTCATCCACTGGCGACCAGGCTCTGATGACGTCACAGCGCACCTTGTTCACGTTCCCACAACCAAAGTGGAATTTGGTATTTATTTTTACATAGGCATGTTCAGGGAAGGGAATTTATCATTTTACGAAGAAAAAAGAATTTTTTGGGAACACTTTATTTAATGCGCACAGGGGGACTTTCACGATTCTATGATCGAGTAACAGAGATATTACAGGAAAGAGATGGTTGGGTTGACTGCGTCTATCTGGACCTAAAAAAGGCTTTCGACAGAGTTCCACATAAGGGGTTGTTCTGGAAACTTGAAAATATTGGAGGAGTGACAGGTACGCTTCTAACATGGATGAAAAATTTTCTGACTGATAGAAAAAGGAGGGCTGCGATCAGAGGCAATGTATCGGACTGGAGAAATGTCACAAGTGGAGTACCACAGGGTTCAGTTCTTGCACCAGTGATGTTTATTGTCTACATAAATGATCTACCAGTTGGTATACAGAATTATATGAACATGTTTGCTGATGATGCTAAGATAATAGGAAGGATAAGAAACTTAGATGATTGTCATGCCCTTCAAGATGACCTGGACAAAATAAGTATATGGAGCACCACTTGGAAAATGGAATTTAATGTTAATAAATGCCATGTTATGGAAAGTGGAATAGGAGAACACAGACCCCACACAACCTATATATTATGTGAGAAATCTTTACAGAATTCTGATAAAGAAAGAGATCTAGGGGTGGTTCTAGATAGAAAGCTATCACCTGAGGACCACATAAAGAATATTGTGCGAGGAGCCTATGCCACGCTTTCTAACTTCAGAATTGCTTTTAAATACATGGATGGCGATATACTAAAGAAATTGTTCACAACTTTTGTTAGGCCAAAGCTAGAATATGCAGCGGTTGTGTGGTGCCCATATCTTAAGAAGCACATCAACAAACTGGAAAAGGTGCAAAGACATGCTACTAAGTGGCTCCCAGAACTGAAGGGCAAGAGCTACGAGGAGAGGTTAGAGGCATTAAATATGCCAAAACTAGAAGACAGAAGAAAAAGAGGTGATATGATCACTACATACAAAATAGTAACAGGAATTGATAAAATCGATAGGGAAGATTTCCTGAGACCTGGAACTTTAAGAACAAGAGGTCATAGATATAAACTAGCTAAACACAGATGCCAAAGAAATATAAGAAAATTTACTTTCGCAAACAGAGTGGTAGACGGTTGGAACAAGTTAGGGGAGAAAGTGGTAGAGGCCAAGACCGTCAGTAGTTTCAAAGCGTTATGACAGGGCTGGGAAGACGGGACACCACGAGCGTAGCTCTCATCCTGTAACTACACTTAGGCAATTACACTTAGGCAATTACAATAAACTCGGCACAGCACAGTGGTTAAGGACTTGCCCGAAATGCTATGCGTGCTAGTGGCTTTACAAGAATGTTAATTCAACTTTTTTTCTGTATTCTCTGTTAACCCCTGTTACGGTGCCCTCTCCTATCTCTTTCGTTTGCCTGCTGTAAGAGTCATATCGACTCTCCCTACTATTTCTCTGAGGTACAGGGAAGTCTGTTGGTATGTGTGGCGACCAGATCGGCCGCCAGTTAAGGGGAGAAACTTACATTATAAGTCTGTAGGTAAGGGGAAAAGAGGCGCCCGGATACAAATGAAATAGTAACCCCTACCTGCAGATCCGCCGTGTTGTAGAAAACGCTAGCCGTGTGCGGATTGGGTGGCTCGGGTCACAGGCGACCAATCAGAGCCTGCCGTGACGTCACCGAGTGCCCCGGGCGGCGCCAACGTCAGAGTTGACCTGACAGTAGAGGCGACAGGATGCACCTCAGTCAGCTCTCAAGGATTGGAGGCTCTACAGGCCTTTCTCAGTGGATTAGAGCTAGCCATCGCAGCCCACCTAATATATTGGAGACCCCGCGCTTCTGGGAAGCGAAAAGGAACCGAGTTCATTGAGCAGAGAAGTGCCAAGCTCGGAAAATTGTCGGCGGCGACGCTGGACGTTGAGGGCCTGGGAGGTGTGGCGGGCAGGCTTAGCTGTGACCGGGTCACATCCACTGAGGGTGTTAGAGGGACGACACCGTTCCTAGGACGAGAAGCAATGCCTTGTGGAAGGAACGTGTGTATGAATATGGTGATTAGCTCAGCGCCCATTGGTGAACCAAGATTGGGATAGCTGAATCTCGGGGATTGGAACGGCGACGACGCGAAGGCTTCACGACACCTGAGGACCTGTGGGAACGTTCCTGGATCGCCAAGGATCGACTCAGGAAGCGTGGGACCCTCACACCATCGAGGGACAGGCGTCGTGAGCCAGGAATGTTAAGGTAGATCATTTTCCCTCCCATTACCCCTTTGTGAGAGTAGGCTAGATAGGCCATAATATTCACTTATATATGTGGAAATAGGACATTAATACTTTAGTAGCAGAATAGGCTGCAGGGCAGCTTATGTCCAGGACTGTCAGAGAGGACAGTGTGTGTGGACGGCAGGACAGTGAAGAAGAGGAGCCGACGTGGTGAAGAGGCCCTTCTGTGAGAGAGTGTGACTCCTGTCTATCTGCCCAGTTGAAGGAGCCTGGAGAACGTGAGAGAAGAGTTGCTGACAATCTCCAGAGTTATTATTATTATTTTCATTTTCTTGTATCACTTGTAATCATATGTGTGATCATGTAATTCGTGTCAGTAAATTCACACATTTTATTATTGTGTTTAAGTGTGCCTCCATTGCAAAATTTCTCTATTGAGCATACACGAGGGTTATCATAGTACCATTTAGGGAACATCACGTTCCCTATAGAATTTCTTATTGCCTAGGGAGTGGCACACAGCACAGACGTATATAAAAGTGTACCCTTAGCCATCCGATCAGTACTAGTGCCTGAATGGCGGCAACTAGTAACGTGGTGGCCAGAGAGAGGTAAAGCCACACGGACCTTCATGGGAGAGTACCCTGGGCCGACAGTCCAATAGTAGATCTTGGGAGCAGCAACACTCTGGCAACAAACAATATATATACACCCACTGAACTGCATCGCTGGGGTGCAGATATAATAACCCAGCTGGCGACCTTGTTGAGGAAAGGATAGAGAAGACAGGCGGGAAAGGAGTTCCTGCAACCTTTTTGTCTGGCAGGCAAGACTCAGGGGAGTTACTGTTATAAGGCGAGCCTGAGTCTTCCTTCACTCCTCCTCGGGTCTAGGCCGGAACTGTTAATAGCAGTTTCCCCGTGGTTGACTGAAGGGCTTCCAGGGTGAATCAGTGGCACCCCTTTCCAGTGGTGGAAGCAAAGACCTGCAGAGGTGGGCATTGCTGGTCCTCTCCTGTCGGACCAAGGAGACTCCGGTGAATCCCGGGAGTCGGAGGGGCTGAGCATTCGGCCTTTTGAGCCCCTAGCAGCTGAGTGCTAGCGGAGCCCCGGCACACCACCCACCGTGACACCCCGGACGGGGTTAGGGAGCCGGTCGGCCGAGCGGACAGCACGCTGGACTTGTGATCCTGTGGTCCCGGGTTCGATCCCGGGCGCCGGTGAGAAACAATGTGTAGTTTTTCACCCTATGCCCCTGTTACATAGCAGTAAAATAGGTACCTGAGTGTTTGTCAGCTGTCACGGGCTGCTTCCTGGGGGTGAAGGCCTGGTCGAGGACCGGGCCACAGGGACGCTAAAGCCCCGAAATCATCTCAAGATAACCTCAAGATAAAATAACCCCAATGTAACTTATTGTATATAAATAAATATATAAATAAATAAATAAATGGGGAGCAGCAGTTGCCGCGAATATAATTTTTCATACATATTTCAATGTCTTATTTGTTTTTTCTGTTTTTTGGTGTAATATTCAAGTGTGGAATTTGTGGAATTTATATACAGTGGTACCTCGCATAACGAATTTAATCCGTTCCGGCGCCGTCATCGTCACGTGAAATGGATGTCATACAAAACGAATGTCCCCATTGACATTAATGGTAATCAAATTAATCCGTTCTACCACCGAAAAACATCAATATGATATTCGATGGGGATGTTTCCCCTTCAGGGATGTTTTAAATAATGGAGCAGCCTACCTTACATGCACTGCACAAGCCTTTGACATTTTTCTTTCTTCAAATTTGTTTGATTTATTTTTCATTTGTCTTAGAGCAAAAGGTTTGTTCGGTGGTCAGCAGGTAGGCTCCTCCATGTTTCTTACATAAAAAAAAATGAAAAATAAAAAAAAAGTTGGAACAATTTGGAAAATGGACAAATGCCATAAAGGTTCATTCAGTGTTTGACGGGTAGGCTGCTCCATTATAACAATCTTTCTTTGTTTCAAATGTGTTCCATATGTTTTGTATTTTTCATTTCTCAATAATGGAGCAGCCTACCCGACAAACACTGAACGAACCTTTATGGCATTTGTCCATTTTCCAAATTGTTTCAACTGTTTTTTTTTTATTTTTTTTTATGTAAGAAACATGGAGCAGCATACCTGCCGACCACCGAACAAACCTTTTGCTATAAGACAAATGAAAAATATTGAACAAATTTGAAGAAAGTGTCATAAAGGTTTGTGCAGTGTATGTACGGTAGGCTGCTCCATTATTGAGACGTAAATGACAAATACAAAACCAATGGAACATATTTGAAACAAAGATTGTTATAATGGAGCAGCCTACCTGCCGAACACCGAACGAACCTTTTTGACATTTGTTGTATTTCAGAAATTTCATTTCTTTTCTGGGGGGGAGCCCCTACGGCTCCCCGGAGCTATCCATGGCTGATATGGATATTCTAACTATATTGCATCAGTCGATGTGGGTGGAGTTCTAGCCTACCGGGGACCACGAGCCAGAACCTGGCCCCCTCACAGAGGCACGGGGAGCAATGGCCCATAGAATGCACATGTGATTTGGAGCATTCTATATCTGCCATCGACCGGGACAGGCACCCAGAAAGGTAAGCACCACAAAACAAACCCCTATTCTGGTTAACAACAAAAATTAACAAACGAGTGGACAGAACTCCCCAAAAGAAAAACGAGCAAACTAGCATGACATCACACGAGCCGCGCCGCATGTCTGCGCAGCTCCACCCTCCCCGGGAGGGGGAAGGGGGAGCCCCAGACCCCCGAGCCGGCGATCCACACCCCAGTTCCTCGGCTGATGGGATCGTGCATGATCGTGTGGCTCCAGCTCCATTCTTGTCTCAGTGCTGTGACTTGTTTTCAGTGCTGCTCTTACGGTGGTCGTGTGAGCTGAGAGTAGTATTCTCAGGTACTCGGGCTGCATGTGCTTAGGGTCACCTTCCCCGAGTGCCCTGTAAGTACCGCCCTTGGGGCTTGGGGTTGCCTTCCACAAGTCGCCTTGGGTCTACCTCTGTTGGCTTTTTGCTGCTTGGTGTTTGGCTGCCCTGAGTGTTTGGGGGTTTTCCTCCCTTGTTTACCTTGGGGTAAGTGGTAGTTATAGCACTGGTGGGGCGCGGGGCACTGCGTTGCTAGTTTTCACCTATAACAGCGGCCGGCTCTGTTCCCTCTGGGTACGTTGTCCACTTGGGTGGTTTTTCTTTTCTTTTTGATTTTGCCTGGTAGGGGTCTGCCTTGTTCCCCTTATATTAGGTCGTTTGTGTGGTGGCACCCCCTGCTTCGCCTTCGCGAGTGGACACGTCCCGTGGTTCAGTTTTAGCAGATTGTTTGGTAGTTGGGTAGCGGTTAGCAGTGCCCTGCCTGGGATAACCCTAGCAGACCCAGTCTAGGGGCCCTGGGAAACCCCGCGGGGGCTTTGGTCCGATGGAGGAGACCCTTGCGTCCCCTTCGCTGTGTGCGAGTTTGAGGGTTGCTCTGTCCCTTGTCTCAGGGTGACTCTCATTGTTTTTGCCTCCGTCATGCTGCCTGTTGGGTCGGTGACACATTCGACCCCGAGTCCTGCGAGCTATGTTGCTTGTTTGTGACTCAATTCACCCAGTCTGCTGATGAATCACTTCGGGTGCAGGCAGCTCGTGCGTTTGCAAGGTAGTTTAGGTTATTGCAACGCGAGCGGACTCTTGCTTCCCCGGACCCCCGGCGCCCCGCTTTGTGTATAGGGACCCGGACTTGGGGTGTTGGTCGCTTCGGCCTTGGTTCCGCCCGCACCCCCTTGTTCTTCCCCTTTGGTGGTTCATTCTCCCCTCCCCTACTTCCGGCCCCCAAGCGTCTGAGGGCTTCGGGGTGGGGTGGGAGTTTGAGGTTTCGGCAGTTTCGGGGGTTGCCCCGTCCGGGGGGGCTACGGAGGCATTCGAGTCTGTTCCCCTGGCGCTGCTCCGGGGTCTGACCAGTGGGCCCCTTCTCTTCCGGAGCTTTCGCTGCCCCGGCTTTTTCTTGTGAGGCCGGGGCTTTGGAGGACGACTCGGCCCCGGGGCCTGGTGTAGAGGCTCCTGGGGTTGGGGAGGAGCTGACTTGGGGGCCTTGGGCTCCATTGGACCCCGCCTGGATTTTCCGTTCCTGAGCGGGCTTACTGTTGCAAGGAGTGGGGTTTTCCTTTCCCCCCTCTGCGTACGAAGAATTGGACTTGGGTTCTGCCCCTCCCCAGGTTCGGTTCCGGTTTCCGGAGGTTTCGGCTTCCCGCATCTCTCCGTCTGAGGTGCGGTCGGCCTTGGCGGCTTCCCTCCTGCTTGACCTGGAGTACGCCTCCATAATGGATCCGTCTTGCTTACTGGGTTCGTTATGAGGTTCTGGGGTCGTCCTGGCTTGCAGACTGCCCCTTGTTTTCGCTGGATGCTTGGGACCCGTTCTGTCGAACCCGCACGTTTGAGTGGGCATGAGGCGTTGACGGTGGTCCAGGTTACCTGGGGGCGATTTTGAGCACCTTAATGAGTGTCTTTTTCGCTCCTGCCCTTTCTGCGGGATATTGGTGCGGTGCAGCTCCATGTGCAGGTTCCTTCCTGTCGCGTCTCTGTGGCGGAGGATTTGCGCCTCGGTGCTTTCTGGCTTCGGTCCTGCGTTTCTTTCCCTCCTGGAGCTATCTTTGGATTGGCTTGCGGAGGATGTTGAGGCGCTTGGGGCCGTCCAGGGTCTGATGCCTTGAGTCTCAGCTGCTCATGCATCGTTGCTGCCTTGTGAAGGTTTTTGGGCTATCCTGCGGGAGGCGTTGTGCTGCGTGTTTTCGCTGCGCGCTTCGCGTGTCGTCAGCGGTCCTTGCTTCCTCCTCTGGAATCCGCTTGGGCCCTGGTTCTTAGGTTGTCTTCTCGCCTTTTGTCCTCTGCTTTTTGAGGCTTCTGCGTTAACCGTTATATTCAGGCGGCTTCTTCCTCTTACTGCCCTATGTGCTGAGTTGTTGGTTCTCCGGGGGAACCGGGGGGTCCTTCCCGGCAGGGGTCGTACCAGGGTGCGCGGTTCCGTTCGTCGGGGTGGGCCACAGGTGTCGAGTTCGGTGCGGTAGCCGCCTGCGGTCCCACCTGTGCTTGGTCGGCGCGGTGTTTGCTCTGCGTGCAGGTCGGGTTCTCGTAAGGGGCAGCGCCCTTTCGCGGTTCGCCCCATTGACGGGGGCAATTGGGGGGGAGGCTGTCTCTGTTCGCATCATGCCTGGTCTCACATTTGTGGGCTTTTTCGGTCAGTTTCTCGCGGCCTGCGGTGGCATTGGGTGGCTCTGCCCATGCAGGGGGTTCGGGGCTGACGGGGTCAGGCTTCCTCTCCTGCGCTCCGTCAAGTCATCTTGGAGTGGTTGCGCTTGGGCGTGGTCGAAACGGACGTCCTTCCCTGCAGGTGGTTATCTCCGCCTGTTTCGGTTCTGAAACGGGAACTGTGCGGACTCTGCGGTTCATTCTGGACTTGTCCCGTTCGAACCCTTGGGTTCCTTGCCCCTCGTTTCGGATGACCACTCTGTCCCAGGTCTGGGTTCTGTTGGAGCCGGGCACTGGGATGGTGTCCCTGGACCTCAAGGCCTGGGACAGTATTGGCATGTCCCTATTCATGTGGGTTCCGGGACTGGCTTGGTTTTGTTGTGGGGAGTCAGTGCTACCGCTTTCGTTGTCTCCCCTTCTGGGTTGAACCTGGCACTCTCGCGTGTTCACACGCCTTTACCCAGGTTGTGGTGGCCCATGTCTCTTAGGTGTATCGGGTGTTGGCTTACCTCGACGACTGGCTGGTTGTGGCTCCCAGTCGGTTCGCGGTCTGCTTGCCAGGGATTTGGTCTATTTCCCAGCTCGCCAGGTTCGGGTTCCTGGTGAACTGGCGGAAGTCCCGCTCTGATGCCCTCCATTCGGTCCTCTGGTTGTGTATACCTAAGGTTTACCTAAGTGGTTAGTGAGCTCGTGTGGTGCCGTTCAGCCTCTCCAGCACGCGGACTCAGCTCCTTGTCTCTTCCTCCGGAGTCTCTCCATCGGCTGCAGTCTCGCCTAGGTCGTTTCTGGGGGCTTCCGGGTCACCCGGCGGTTGCTCGAGAGTTTGTGCGGCACCTGAACTTCGCGATGTTGGTCTACCCGCCGGGCGGAGTTTGGCTTCGTCGGCTGTTCTGGTTCCTTCCTGGGACGTCCCTTCCGCCTCTCTCGCGATCACTGGGTCTCGACCCCCGGGGGCTTTTGTGTCGGCTGCTGCGGTCGCCGGCGTTCCTCTTCGGGTGTTTTCGGGGTTCAAGTGACTTGCACCTGCCCGAGCCCTCGCTCGATGTGTTCACGGAACGCGTCGCTCTCTAGGCTGGGGTTTTGTGACCAGTGCTCACCAGGCCGGCCAGGGCCGGTGGGGTCCGTCCGTTGTCCGTCGGGCTCACAGCACGGTGCGGGAGTTCGCGGCGGTTTGGTCTTTGCGCTTCGGAGGGCTTGGGTCGCCCGCGGATCGACGATCCGGCTCCATTGGGACTGCTCCCCAGTGGTTCATTGGTCTGAACTGGGGGGGGTCAGTGCGGTCCTTGGCTCAATTGGGGGTTGGTCGCTTAGGGTTCGTGACTCGTCTGCTGAGTTCTCGGGGTTTGGCTCTCCTGCGGTAAGTGCCCTTGGTTTTTTCTTAGTAATCTTTTGGTGAGGTAGCTCCGGGGTGCCGTAGGGGCTCCCCCCCCAGAAAACCAGCGTTGAATGTAATGAACGCCATTTTCTGGGCGAGTCTCGGAGGCTCACCGGCATCCCTCCCGCCCTACGGTCGGTGGTTTTTCGCGGTTTTGATATCCAGCCTCAGAACTGGGGTGTGGATCGTCTGGCTCGGGGGTCTGGGGCTCCCCCTTCCCCCTCCCGGGGAGGTTGGAGCTGCGCAGACATGCGCGCGGCTCGTGTGATGTCATGCTTGTTAGCTTGTTTTCTTTTGGGGAGTTCTGTCCACTCGTTTGTTAATTTTTGTTGTTAACCAGAATAGGGGCTT
>WNGS01000236.1:138280-156826 GCA_020271785.1 Procambarus virginalis | reverse complement strand
GCTGCCTCTACCTCATGAACTCTGGAGAGGGCATCGGCGATGATGTTGTCAGACCCCTTGATGTAACAGATCTTCAGATTGAAGTCTTGTAGATATAAAGCCCATCGTAGCAGACGTTGGTTATTGAATTGGGCTTGATGTAAGAAGCGTAGAGGATTGTGGTCCGAGTAAATGGTGGTAGACCGAGCACCTTGCAGGTATGGTGCAAAGTGCTGCAAATTCAGGACGATGGAGAGGAGTTCCTTCTCTATAGTGCTGTAGTTTTTCTGGTGAGGCTTCAACTTGTAGCTGTAGTAGCTGACAGGTAGAACCTCCTCGCCTCGTGGCTGCATTACGACACCCCTGATGCCGGTACCACTGGCGTCGACATGGAGGATGAAAGGCTTCGTGATATCTGGCGAGGCGAGAATAGGATTAGAACAGAGCAGGAATTTGAGTTGTTCAAAAGCAACGGTTTGCTGCATGGTCCAATTATACCGTTGCTTGGGACTGGTTAAGGTGATTAATGGTGTTGCTACCGTACTAAAGTTTCTCACAAACCTACGGTAATAAGAGGCAAGACCAAGCAAGCGCAGGAGCTGCTTCCTGGTAGTAGGCTGTGGATAATGCTTGATGACTTGAGTGTGGATATTTAATGGAGCAAGGCTGCCACTCCCTATTACATGACCCAGATAATGCACTTTACCTTTGGCAAAGGTGGACTTGCCCAGGTTGATGGTGAGGCCGGCTGTCAGGAGCTTGGCGAACAATCATTGCAGCTGGAGCAGATGTTCGCTCCAGGTGTTGGATGCTACAACGATATCATCCAAATAGGCGTAGGTGTTATCCAAGCCCTGGATGACGCGGTTGACAGCTCTCTGAAAGGTGGCCGGGGCATTGCATAGTCCAAAGGGAAGGCGTTCATATCTGATAAGTCCGAAGGGAGTGATAATGGCAGATATTTCTTTGGCTCGCTCCGTTAAGCACACCTGGTAATACCCCTTGAGCATGTCCACTTGGGACAGGTAGCGGGCATTACCAATGGCGTCAAGAATGTCATCAATTCTAGGTAATGGGTACGCATCCTTGATAGTCACACTATTTAATTTTCGGTAATCAGTGCATAACCGGACCTTACCTTAAGGCTTTGGCACCAAGATACATGGTGAGGCCCAGGGGGACTCACAAGGGGTAGCCAGTCCATGGTCCAGGAGGTACTGTACCTCAGCACACATGACTTCCTTCTTGCTAGGGCTGATTCGGTAGAATGGTTGGCGAATCGGCCGGGTGTCAGGGAGCAGTTGGATGTCATGCTGGGTCACATTACACTCTTGAGGATCATCTCGGAACAACTCCTGATGTTCTTTGAAGATTTTGACGAGAGGTGCACTATTATGGTCCTGAAAGTAATTATGGATATCAGTTAGGATTTCCGAGTTGGAAAGCGCTGACTCAGTGCTTTCGGGAGGAGAAGCAGGGAAGGTCTCACTGTGGCAGTATGGACCTGTAAAGGTTGAGTAGTTAATTAGCACAGTGGGAGGAGTACCATGATATAGCTTCAGTAGGTTGACGTGGCACAACTGGGTCTTCCACCGCCTATCAGGAGTTTCGAGAACGTAGTTGTAGTTGTTTCTGCACTCCTTGACACGGTAGGGTCCTGAAAACCTGTTTTGCAAAGGAGAACCTGGGATAGGAAAGTAGGCAAGTACGAAGTCTCCCAGTTTAAATTTCCTTACTTGGCTGTGCTGGTCGTAATGAGTCTTCATCCTCTCTTGGGCTTTCAATAGGTTGTTTTTAGCAAAGGAATGTACCCTCTCGAGAATGTGTTGTAGGTTTTGAAGAAACTGGGGCACATTCTGATGCTCACTGAAGGTGGCATCACATAGAGAGTCCTTGAAAGCCTTGAGAGGAGTACGGCACTTACGTCCGTAGAGCATCTCATAAGGAGATACTCCTAGTGACTCATTGGGAAGACTAATGAAAATACACATGATGAGATCAAGTTGTTTATCCCAATCCTTAGAGGTCTCATTGCAAAACTTTTTTAGGTGTGCTTTAATAGTCTGATGACTACGCTCAAGAGAACCCTGTGAAGCAGGATGATAGGGGCTGGACAGTACCTGTTTGATGTTGAACTCTTCCAGTGTCCGTTTGAAGAGATCACTGGTGAAGTTGGTGCCACAGTCACTCTGAATCTCCCTTGGAAATCCATACTGGGTGAAGATCTAGAGCAAATTTTTCACCACAGTAGCAGCCGTAATGTTCTTTACTGGAACTGCTATGGGGAATCAGGTGGTAGGACACAGGATGGTTAGTATATAGGCGTTGCCGGAACTGGTCCGAGGTAAAGGACCAACACAGTCAATAATAAGTCTGTGGAAAGGTTCTGCAGGCACCTGGATGGGTGTCAGTGGTGCTCTGGGGATAGAGACGTTCGGTTTACCTGCCATCTGACATGTATGACATACTTTGACATGTTGTTTGACATCATTAACCATACCTGGCCAGTAGTAGTCTTGTCGAATCCCATGGTAGGTCTTGTTAAAACCGTAGTATGATAGTGCTCCGTGGGCTAGGTGTAGAATAGTGGGCCGCAGGCTGGTAGGAATCACTAGTTGTTCGACGTTGGCCCAATCGTCGTCGTCCTTCAGTTTACTGGGTCTGTATCTGCGGTAGAGCAACTCGTTCTCTAGGAAGAACCCAGGGATACTGTCAGATTGAGTCTCAGCCTGAAAGAATAATGGTGTCAAGGTAAGATCTTCCCTCTGTAACTTACGGAACTCCAAGGCGGTGAGATTTGGGGGTAGTTTCAAAGGGTCTTGAGGGACAGCGGTAGTAGTAGAGTCAGCTGGTTGCGGTCGCGCAGCTTGTGCACGGGTGGTCACCAAAACCGGAGGAGAAACTTCATCACTCTCTTGAACCTTTGCTGGAACATGCTCAAAAATCGGATTATCCATAACAGAGGTACGCACCTGGGGTTTGTCCTTGACGATCAGGTTGGTCGGTTGCAGGTCTTCTGCCAAGTCGTTGCACAGGAGAAGTTGCTCTCCAGGCATGGGAAAAGGCTTTTCCCTGACGGCGACTTGGACTTCACCGGTCACGAAGGGACAATCCAGGTGGACTCTGGCGAGAGGATAAGGAGTAGTAGCAGTAAGGTCAGTGATGAAGACTGTTTCCCCGGTGTAGGCGACATTGAGCACTGCTGTTTTCAATAGTATTGATTGAAGAGCCGCTGTGTCCCTCAAGATCTTAAGTTTAAAACGTCCCTCAGAATCTGGGGCCGGATTCAGGAAGGTACTTACGAAGGTTTTTCCTCTTAGCTAAGAATGTTTTCCTTCTTGGCGCCTTCGTGGCAACTACGTCGGTATTCAAGTAGCTACACTAAGTGGAAAAACCTTCGTAAGTTCATTCCGGGATTTAAGTGTGGTTTCAACCACTCGTAGCTTTACCTAAACTGGATATAACTCAATTTTTCTCTACTACATAACACTGGAATCGATTTTAATATAAAAAAATGTTATTAGTTGGCGAATCTCGTGAAGAGGAGTCCTTCTTGTTAGTTATATATGCATTCTCTGCTTGAAACTTAAAGTAAATATGTCTTTTATGATAGAATTAGTTTTATAATAGCAAGATATTATACCCGTAGTTATTAAGTAAATAAACACTGGTGAACATGAAATATGAGAGAAGGTGATGAGCCCTGCCTGATGGGATCATTAACTATCACCAAATGCCCCTGTTCACCTAGTAGTAAGGGTGTACCTTAGCTATACATACCCTTTTCTAATTTATTTAGTTTGGTTTTATTTTGAAATTAAATCTGGGTGAGACATAAAATAAAAATATGCTGAACAAATGATGTTAGGTAAGGAGAAGGGTAAAAATGTCAAAAACTTTATTCACTGAATACTTAAAGCTATAATTATGACTATATAGACTATTAAAAAAGAGAGGGAAGTAGGGGTCCAAGACCTCTTCCTGTTACACAACTTGGGTGTGGAACAAGTAATTATCAAAAGAAGGCACCATGCCGGGAAGGTTATGTAGCAGTAAGGCAGTGAGATGAGGCAGCTACTTATTTGAGAAATGCTTATTTTATTTACCTTATAAGCTGAGTCAACTTATTTTATTTGAGGAATACTCAGCTGATTCCTCTACATTTAGCATGGAACAAATTTGTATCCAAGACCTCTTCCTGTTACACAATTTGGCTGTGTGTAACCAAACTAGAAGTGCTCTACAAATCAAGGGACCCAGGGATCCAACATTATGTTATCATTATCAAGTGATAATGTTAACATTATGTCAACATTATCAAGGGAACCAAGGGATCCAACATTATGTTTGTAAATCAACTGTATGCACTTTTCCTGAATAAAATTTATTTATTTTTATTTTTTAATCAGTAAGTATTAAAAGAAGGCACCAAGCTGGGAAGGCTATGTAGCACCATTGTGTAACAATAAACCAAATTTTTTTTTAACAAATAATGCACCTGTATGGTAAAACAAATCCTGTCAGCTGTAAAAATATTGATGCAGTTATTTAAATGAAAAATATAATGAAAGAAATATTACTGGTTTATTTTTATCCTATCTTTTTGTACTGTACAGTATATCCAAGGAAGTGAAAAATTGAGACATAATGCATAATTTAACGAATGATTAGCATGGATTAGCAGTTCAAAAGAAATATGACTATTACATATCAACATGAGATCTTAATGATCCATTGTCAACATGATTTAATAAGGATAATACTGTATTTGTAATAATACAAACTACAATTTAAAATCTTTATTACTGATTTTTTTTTATTAAGAAGATTAGGTATACACAGCAATGTGCTGCTTCCCTATTCTGTATAAAGCACCACACAGTGTAGATCAAAAACCAGCTACAAGCTCATCCAACATCACCTCACAGGATGGCCAGTCATACATGGAATTAGGAGAGAACAAAATACTTAATGCTGATCTATTAGCTTCCACTGGCAAAATCTGGGTGCAGCACAAGAATATCTTCCAATATTCCTGAGTGTATGAAATAATTACAGAGCTCAAAATACCTCATACCATTTGGTATGAAGTCACTGATAACAGGGCAATCACAGATATGGTGTTGGAGAGTATGTTCTCTCAAGTAGGACTGAAAACAGATGTTTTTTTCCACCAAGAGGGCTATAAACCCATGGAACCGCCTACCCGCTGAAGCCGTAAATGCCAAATTCCAGCTCAAACATATCATTAAGACAATTGGCGGGCCCTTTAACAAGCCGCCAGCTTTCTGTCCTCTTCGAGGCCACTACATAGTTAGTGGCCCTTGGGTAAATTCAGTAAATATATACAATAATTGTCAGCGCATCTTCCGAGCAACAAGGACAGCTACACAGTATCTCTTAGAATTACGTAGGTAAACAACAAATGTAACATATTTGTTTACTACAATGTCGGTGCTGGCTGTAGAAGTTGAAAAAACATTGTTTTACTTCGAAATATACTAATTTTATAAGAAAATTCGACGTAAATAGGAGGCAGTAGAGCTCCGATAAGCCAGCGCTAAATCATCAATATGAAGAATGTTGCTGCTCTCTGATTGGCCAAACGAAACACAGTAGTGACCTCTATCGGCACGCAGGTGAACCAACAAATTTCTTCCTAAGTGCACCTTATTGAATTGCACCTAAGCATCTTCTTAGGGCACACTTAGGAACCTTCGTAGCAAACCCACTTACGAAGAAATACACGGAGCTTCCTGAATCTAGGTCCTGAACCGTTGGTAGTGATAGTTCCAGGATACAGATGTTTACTGAAGAGAGAAAGATCATTAACATGAACACCAACATTCATTACAGGCTTACCGGACTTAGGAGGAGTCTGTTTGGGTTTGGTGGATTCAGTATTACCTTTGTATTGAGACTTACCACATTTTTCTATGGTATGTCCATAGAGTCTACAATACTTTCAGTACAATTGCGAGGTGGCTCGGTCTGTATTCACTTTCTCGTAACTGTACCAAGACTTCTTACTGGTAGGTGGTTCTGGTGTCAGCCGGTGGATGAGGCTGTAAGTGTCAGTCGACTTCGCACATTTCACTAGGTAGGTCTCTTCTTTATCTGCTAAATATAAACGGACAGGAGGAGGTACACGCCTTAAGAATTCTTCAACTAGCATGAGGTTGACGAGTTCTGCAAAGGTAGAGACATGTGCTGCTTCCAGCCATTTCATAAAATATCCGTTTGGTGTTGGCAAATTCTAAAAAGGTGGTGGTACTTGCCTTTATGTAATCACGGAATTTTCGTCGGTAGCTTTCGGTGGAGAGAAGGTAGGCGTCCAACACTGCTTGCTTCAGGGTCTGGTAGTCATTCTCAGACGCCAAAGTACTGAGTGTGACTGCTGCTCTACCTGTAAGATGTACTCTGAGAAGGGTAACCCATTGGTCGGCAGGCCAGCTAAGTTGGTTAGCAAGGGTCTCAAAGGTTGTAAAAAAGACGTCAATCTCTGACTCTACGAACGGTGGCATTAACTTACTTGCATGGGAGACATTGAAACTTGGAGGAAGACTAGTTGCAGCTTGTTGGCGTTGAGCTTGGTGTGTGGTTTCCAACGTGAGTTCTTGTTGACGACATTCTATAGCCATAGCCGCTCGTTTNCGACAAAGTATTTGTTCACTGATTGATGAACATAACTGAATCAACAATATGCACACCATATTTTTGAGTACAGCAATGATTCACTCATTATTATATAAATATATCAAACTACACACTATTGAATAATATTACAGCAAAAAAAACTATGAAACATCAATCAGAGACATTGAAATAATTAGGTAATTATCTCTTTGTGGCAACTCTGGCCTGACAGCTAGCGAGCAACAGACGCCTGGGACGCATACTGAGTCAGCGCCTATAATTTGCCAGACTTCCCCGCCCTATAGCGGGCAATATATGGCACTACGATTTTTTTATTATTTTTCCCGTGATCAGTGAACACAAATTAACAGGTTAGGAAGAAAAAATAATTTTTTTTTTTCAAAATGACATGCGCCTGTGGGGATGGCAGGATATTAGACCCCGAGCATGTTAAGGGTTAAGTTGTGTTGAGGACTTAAGGATTCAGTGAGTTAATTAGGGGTAATTAACTGGATAAGGGGTGCACATTTGTTGTTGTTGAATGAGTGAGGGCTGTTATGGGAGAACAGTGTTGAACTTGAGCTTGTTGGAATACGTTTCCGGTGCAATTAATTGTCCGTGTGACAACTAATTGACCACTCTAGCTAATTATGTAATTAGCATTCTCATCATGAATTCACGTAGTGGGAGAGGATCTGTCAGAGTCTGTCAGTGATAGTGTTAACGTCAGTTGCTCGAGACTAATTACCTTTCGGGGTTAAGGCAATTAGTGGCTCATGATAACTAGTGGAGTAATTAACGTCTGGAGTCTTGAGGACTCAGATGACTCGGTAAAGCGAGGTCATGGAGTTAGCATACGTTATATTAATCATATTCTGTCTGGCGACAGTGGATTAAGTTGCACTCATTGTTAATTAGTAATTAACTCCTCTTCCGTGAATTCAGTGTTTGATGAGACCTGCTTAGGCAGTGCGGAGTGAGACGTATTTCTGTATGATTAATTATCGGTCCTGGTGACAGTTAATTAATTGCTCGAGGTTAATTAGGGTAATTAGCACTATAAAGTAATTAATGTCAGACTGTTGAGAAGCCACCCACTTGGGGTAGGCTTAGTTAACGTAACTCAATTGGGAGGTAATTAGTGGTCCGTTTGACCTTAATTAAGAATTACTCACTGAATACTTGCAGGGAGTCAAGTGTGATGTAATGTAAGAGTTTGAGTTATTGTAACTAGATGACTTGTGTTGAGAGACAAGATGACTTGTGTTGACTAACGTAGAGTACCATCATGTTGTTGTCTAGCGAGAGACAATTGTTTGTGATTAAAGTAGTACTTTGTTGCTGACTGCTGTGATCAGTCAATTGACGTATTTACCTAATCACATAATCAATGTTGTAATTGATTAAGGCAATTTCTTTTGGTTATCGTCTGGTGACGAGAGTAAAGTAACTTAGGGATGTGTGGAGCTGTGTCCCAGAATCCCACCTTGCCTGACTTTGTTCACTTTAGTGGTGATAGGGGGAGTCACTGTTAGACTACCCGCCTAGTTATGGGGGTCACTCCTGTTTGTAAGGAGGACCTTAAGCTCGTGATTAGAGTAGCTGTACACCGTGAAGCCGTGTCACTATTGATTGCTTGCTTGTGTCATCAGTGGATCCTTCATTTGTTCAGTTAGTTCATGTTGTCAGCCCGAAGTGTCAGCAGGATGGAGCCTGCTGTCATTTCTCGAGGGGCTGTTGAATAGCTGTGTTGCAAATGCCACTGGATGGATATTAACGTAATAAATCACTCGCTGTGGTGTAACTTAGTCTGTGATATTTTTTTTTGTTTTGCAATATTGCGTCGTCAGTGGGCACACCTGTGTTCAGGTTAGTTCAGTATGCAGCCACACAGCAAGGGTTGCTAGTTAGCTGTTGGTTATAGTGCCACTGGATGGACATTAACGTAAATGTAAACTCGATAATGTAGTAGTCTAGTCTCTTGTTATTAATAAATTGTTTATTTTATAGAAAACGGTCTTTGATGTCAACCTTCAACTATTCTGTGCCACACCCATGTTCTGATGTATTGATTATTGTTGCTGTAATCTTTTGATATGACGGCTGTGCTCTTGGGAATTCGAATTCCAATTCATAGCGCCACATAAAATATAAAATTTGATTGTGAGAACCCGTCGGTTACCCTTTATTGGTTTTAACGTCATGTTTAACTAGGAGGAACCAGCGGCCTATGTGGACAGGTTTTCACCCCTGGTGGTGGAAGCCTGGCGGTTTGCTTCCGCTTCTCCTTTTTCTATTGGACTCATGCTTAACTGCCAAGAGCAGCCTTTAAACTTGTAGTCCACCTCCTAAGGGAGGTAGGCGTAGAGAAAAAATCTCACATTATATTTATGCCAAAGTATTAACATGCAGCTTATATTTGTTTTTAAGATATGGAAAACTTCGTTTATTACAGTATCTAGATTAAATTATCATTCATCTTCGAAAGGTCGTAGTTGCCATCGATAAGGAGAGCATCGGCCAAGAAACCTTGTTTAAAATATGAATATCTTTCCTCTAATAAGGTATATTCTGAGATGGATTCACAAAAACTATTTTTATCTCTGCCTTTCTGATAAGATATACAAATATTAGCTTTTATGTGAATCTTTTAATTAAGCAATATATCAGAGAGCGTGTAGGGTTCGGTACTCTATGAGCGAAAAAGACATTAGCTTAAATTACGAAAGCTTACCAACTAATAACGGTAGTATCTATATAACAAAATTGTTGTCCTGTGGAGTTCATTTAACTTCCAGACACGGTTTTTAAATAAATATTAAATGTTTTGTTGCTATTTATGAATGATATTACCAAGTAGACAGCGTATGTATAATTATATAACCAATTAAATTTTGGACAAGTTGAGCAGAGAAGTGCAACAACTGGATCACTGTGTACAGGAGGCTGATATGCTTGCAAATACTCGCCAGGCGACAATGTCTTGGACAAGTCGCTCCACAACATTGTCGCTTCGACACACTACTTTTCTATGGCGTTACCTGCCAAATATTTACTTCTAATATCATTATGAAATTTGATAATTTCAGAGCAAAAATTGGTTTGATGATTTTCTGCATTCAGAACTAACATTATAGTGAGTAAATATACAATATTTCTTCATCACTTACATAATGCTAGCAGGCTTTGGGTGGCTTTGTGTAATTCTACGGACTGGGCCAAGGTGGTCGTACCTCTCGGCCATAACCTTACTGCAAATTCACCAATATATGTGGGGATTGGGGCAGCAATACGGAGGGCGTGTGGTGTGAGACCTGTGCCAGTTGCCGAGTGTGCGCTTTTAACAGGAAGTCCCCTGCATGTGCGGCAGCTACTGCTGTGAGGAAGGCAATGTCGTTTTCTGTTGTTGTTGTTGTTGTTGCAGCACCCAGGCACTCTTTAGCAACTTGGTCAACAATGGGGCCATCCCAGCAGGATTGCCTGTGGGCTTTTGATGGTGGTGGTTGACGTGATTGGCCTGCAAGAGAGGCCCACTCGGTGGCACATCGTATAAAATTGGGATTATGTACGCCTGCCAGCTGATCGAAGTAGGAAGGTAGAATTTTGTTCAAGGTTGTCGGATGTTGAGGAGGACAGGAAGTCTGGTACAGTGATTTGCATTGCTGCTCGAACTCCGAGGCCCACAAGTCTTACAAAACAGAGGCGGTTTCCACTGAAGGTTATCGAGAGAGAGGTTGAGGCCTTTTTCTAACATTGATTTCAGTAAGAGGTCATATCACCTAGCTTTTGGCTACTGTAGGATAGTGAACACCTCAGAAAGGAGGTTAACCTAACCTGGAGAGGCATCTGGTGATGAGGTAAAGTGCATCATGAGCATAAATATCCTCGATCCTCCCATCCATCATCTTAAGGTCTGCAATATTCTTACCAAGGACCTCATCGATGGCTTTCAATCCCAGGGAGGCTCCTAGGAGTGTTCTGTATTCAGGTTTAGTTATATGGATATTTGGCAGAACACCCTCTATTCTCTCTCAAATGCCCTATTTAGAACATTATTTCGCACTTAGTTTCGAGTGAGGCCTAAAATAGTAACTGGCTACTGGATTTTTCTCATGTCCTCCAGGAGGGTGTCTTGGGAACCAGCTAGGGTACCATTATCCAAGAACCAGATGTTAACCTCACTGGACAGGGCTTCTGTGACTTGTTTGATGACTAAGCCAAAAAAGATAGGAGCAAAGGAGTCACCCTGTTTGACACTTTCTCGCGAGTCAATTTCAATTCGCCAAAAAGTAGCTCTAGATCCATAGAGTAGCATGACTGTACAAAAGGGTAGAGGGAAGGGAAATGACGATGAACCGCACAGAGTACAGCATCCCTCCGCACCAAATTGAAGGCATTTTTGAAATCCAGCTTGATCAGGGCCTTTTCGTCTGTGATGTTAGCAATGAAAGCTTGAATTGCATGAGCTGCTGTGTCTCACCCTTGTAGAATGCCGAACCCGAGCTGTTTTGGCTTCAGCATGTTGGCCGCTGCATCACTAACTGTTCTTGCAGCTGCCTTTGCGACGAGACGCCGGAGAGAATTGCCCACAGCTATTGGCCTGATTCCTCCATCCTTTTTCTTTAGAGCACAGAGAGATGCTCCAAAAAAATAGGTCTTATGGACGGTGGTATGTTGCCAGCTAGACATGTGTTGGTGAATCTGGTTAGTTCCACCAAGAGGTTCTTTGCAATGTCACCCAGTGCAGGGTTGAGCATTTGCTTGAGGTGGATGGGTTTTAGTCCTGTGAACCCACCTGCTGATCCTGTTGGGAAGGACATGGCTGCTTTATGGACCACAGATTCAGCCACCCAGAGAGGTTCTGCTCCGGTAGGTCGCCCTCACGCGGAGCCCTGGGTGAGTGTTTCTCCTATAGGGCTTGAGCTGTTGCGGCATCTCTATCGGCAATTGAGTCCTCACTGGTATATATATATATATATATATATATATATATATAATAATATATATATATATATAAATGTCGTACCTAGTAGCCAGACGATAACGCACTTCTCAGCCTACTATGCAAGGCCCGATTTGCCTAATAAGCCAAGTTTTCATGAACTAATTATTTTTCGACTACCTAACCTAACTTAACTTTTTTGGCTACCTAACCTAACCTATAAAGATAGGTTAGGTTAGGTAGGGTTGGTTAGGTTCGGTCATATAACTACGTTAATATTAACTCCAATAAATTTTTTTTTACCTCATACATAATGAAATGGGTAGCTTTATCATTTCATAAGAAAAAAATAATGAAAATATATTAATTCATGAAAACTTGGCTTGTTAGGCAAAACGGGCCTTGCATAGTAGGCTGAGAAGTGCGTTCTGGCTACTAGGTACGACATATATATATATACATATATATATATATATATATATATATATATATATATATATATATATATATATATATATATATATATATATAATAGCAATGGTTATATCAGACCTGGCCATGGCCGTTAAACATTTTATCAAGGAATGCAGCAATGGCATTGTGGCCCAGAGGTGCTCCAAGTAGTGTGCTGTCGGTGGGTTTAACGGCTGAGGCTTCTAGTAAAACTAATTTCACTGCATTAATGGATGCAATATGAATGATATGATGGATGAATGGATGCAATAATTTCGTACTTCGAGGGATTAAGAATGAGATCCATGGTCTCCTCCTTGTGAATTCACCAGCTGCAGGTCTTCCAGCAGATTCACAGATTCTTTTGTGCCTGCCAGAGTGCCATCATCCAGAAACCTGGGTCAGCACACACGCACATCGCACATGGACTGCTAAGGTCACCCAGGCAGTTAAGCCAAGGTCAGTAGACCAACCGGGCTGTGGTTGGTATGGGCTGCTCCAAGCAACAGCCTGGTGGACCAAACTCTCACAAGTCAAGCCTGGCTTCGGGCCGGGCTTGGGGAGTAAAAGAACTCCCAGAACCCCATCAACCAGGTATCAGCCAGGTATCACATCCCACCCAGACAGTTAAGCCAAGGTCAACAGTCACATCCCACCCAGACAGTTAAGCCAAGGTCAGCAGTCACATCCCACACAGACAGTTAAGCCAAGGTCAACAGTCACATCCCACCCAGACAGTTAAGCCAAGGTCAACAGTCACATCCCACCCAGACAGTTAAGCCAAGGTCAACAGTCACATCCCACCCAGACAGTTAAGCCAAGGTCAACAGTCACATCCCACCCAGACAGTTAAGCCAAGGTCAACAGTCACATCCCACCCAGACAGTTAAGCCAAGGTCAACAGTCACATCCCACCCAGACAGTTAAGCCAAGGTCAACAGTCACATCCCACCCAGACAGTTAAGCCAAGGTCAACAACAAGGTCATCCCACCCAGACAACACTGGGCCTTTCTGGGGCGGGGTTTGACCCGGCCGCCTCAGAGCCCGACTGACAACTAAGACAATCAAGCCACCGAGGAACGGCCAGTTGTGTTAGATTTGGAAGTTATATTTATATTACACATGTTAAAAATATTGTATATTAACTCATAATTATATATATATATATATATATATATATATATATATATATATATATATATATATATATAATATATATATATATATATGTGTCGTACCTAGTAGCCAGAACGCACTTCTCAGCCTACTATGCATGGCTCGATTTGCCTAATAAGTCAAGTTTTCATGAATTAATTGTTTTTCGACTACCTAACCTACCTAACTTTTTCGGCTACCTAACTTAACCTAACCTATAAAGATAGGTTAGGTTAGCTTAGGTAGGGTTGGTTAGGTTCGGTCATATATCTACGTTAATTTTAAATCTGATAAAAAAATTGACCTCATACATAATGAAATGTGTAGGTTTATCATTTCATAAGAAAAAAAAATAGAGAAAATATATTAATTCAGGAAAACTTGACTTATTAGGCAAATCGGGCCTTGCATAGTAGGCTGAGAAGTGCGTTCTGGCTACTAGGTACGACATTATATATATATATATATATATATATATATATATATATATATATATATATATATATATAAATGAAAACTCACACCCCAGAAGTGACTCGAACCCAACTGGGTTCGAGTCAATTCTGGGGTGTGAGTTTTCAGTTGTATCTAGTCCTGGGGACCATTCAGGCTTGTTTGCATATATATATATATATATATATATATATATATATATATATATATATATATATATATATATATATAAACAAGCCTGAATGGTCCCCAGGACTAGATACAACTGAAAACTCACACCCCAGAAGTGACTCGAACCCATACTCCCAGGAGCAACGCAACTGGTATGTACAGGGATGCCTTAAACCACTTGACCATCACGACCGGACATAAGGAAGTGATAGCCTGAGCTATTTGAACCACTTCCCCGCCGGCACCTGGATGGTTATCTTGGCATAAAATAATAGCATAGAATTGGGCATAGCATAAAATGCTATGCCCAAGATAACCATCCAGGTGCCGGCGGGGAAGTGGTTCAAATAGCTCAGGCTATCACTTCCTTATGTCCGGTCGTGATGGTCAAGTGGTTTAAGGCATCCCTGTACATACCACTTGCGTTGCTCCTGGGAGTATGGGTTCGAGTCACTTTTGGGGTGTGAGTTTTCAGTTATATATATATATATATATATATTATATATTGGTGGCCTTCACAGCCACAGCAGGCGCTGCATCCAACTAGACGATAAAGTGAGTACAGATCAAGCGAGCTCTCGATTGTATTGTAAGTATTGCAAACTCTATGGACTTACCATAGATAGATGTGGGAAGGCTCAATACAAAAGCAATAATGATACTACTAAACCCAAACCGACTCCTCCTAAGTCCGGTAAGCATGTGATGAATGTTGGTGTTCCTGTTAATGACCTTTCTCTCTTCAGTAAACACCTGTATCCTGAAACTGTCTCTACCAACGGTACAGATTCGGAGGGACGTTTCAAATTGAAGATCTTGAGGGACACAGCGGCTCTTCAGTCCATAATATTGAAATCAGCGGTGCCTAACATCACCTACACCGGGAAAACCGTCCTTATCACTGACCTCACTGCTACCACTCCATATCCACTTGCCAGAGTCCACCTGGACTGACCTTTCGTGACCGGTGAAGTCCAAGTCGCCATCAGGGAAAAGCCTTTTCTCATGCCTGGAGTGCAACTTCTCCTGGGCAACGACTTAGCAGAAGATCTGCACCCGTCCAGCCTGATCGTCAAGGACAAACCGCAGGTGTGTACCTCTGTAATGGATAACTCCATCTTTGAGTAATGTTCCAGCAGAGGTCCAAGAAAGTGATGAAGTTTCTCCTCCGGTTTTGGTGACCACCCGTGCACAAGCTGCACGACCGCAACCAGCTGACTCTACTGCTACCGCTGTCCCTCAAGACCCTCAGAATCTACCACCGAATCTTACTAGGTTGGAGTTCCGTAAGTTACAGAGGGAGGATCCTTCATTAACACCATTATTCTTCCAGGCTGAGACTCAACCTGACAGTATTCCTGGGTTCTTCTTAGAGAATGAGTTGCTCTACCGCAGGTACAGACCCAGTAAGCTGAAGGAGGATGACGATTGGGCCAATGTCAAACAACTAGTGGTTCCCACCAGCCTACGGCCTGATATTCTACACCTGGCCCACGGAGCACTTTCTCACTATGGTTTTAACAAAACCTACCACGGAATCAGACAAGACTACTACTGGCCAGGTGTGGTTAAAAACGTCAAAAAGTACGTACAACAGTGTCATACATGTCAGATGGCAGGTAAACCTAACATCTCTATTCTCAAAGCGCCGTTGACTCCTATCCAGGAGCCTGCGGAACCTTTCCACAGACTCATCATAGACTGTGTTGGTCCTTTACCCCGGACCAGTTCTTGCAACGTCTATATACTAACCATCCTGTGTCCTACCACCAGATTCCCCATAGCAGTTCCAGTAAAGAACATTACGGCTGCTACGGTGGTGAAACATCTATTGAAGATCTTCACCCAGTATGGATTTCCAAGAGAGGTTCAAAGTGACTGTGGCACCAACTCCACCAGTGATCTCTTCAAGAAAACACTTGAAGAGTTCAACATCACACAGGTATTGTCCAGCCCCTATCATCCTGCTTCACAGGGTTTTCTTAAATGTAGTCATCAGACTATTAAAGCACTCCTAAAGAAATTTTGCAATGAAACCTTGAAGGACTGGGATAAACAACTTGACCTCATTATGTGTATTTTCAGATGTCTCCCCAATGAGTCTCTAAGAGTATCTCCTTATGGGATGCTCTACGGACGTAAATGCCGTACTCCTCTCAAAGCTTTTAAAGACTCTCTACGTAATGCCACCATCAGTGACCCTCAGAATGTGCCCCAGTTTCTTCAAAGCTTAAAACACATTCTAGAGAGAGTACGAAAATTTGCTAATGACAATCTATTGAAAGCTCAGGAGAGGATGAAGACTCATTTTGACCAAAGCAGCAAAATAAGGAAATTTAAACCAGGAGACTTCGTGTTGGCATATTTTCCTATCCCAGGTTCTCCATTGCAAAACAAGTTTTCAGGACCCTACCGCATCAAGGAGTGCAGAAACAACCACAACTACATTCTTGAGACTCCAGATAGGCGGCGGAAGACCCAGTTGTGCCACGCCAACCTCCTGAAGCAGTATAACGGTACTCCCCCACTGTGCTGGTATCAGTATCCACATTTAAAGATCCATACCTCCACAGTGAGACCTTCCCTGCTTTTCCTCCCGAAAGCACTAACACTGAGTCAGTGCCTTCCAACTCGGAAATCCTAACTGATCTTCATACGTATTTACAGGACAGTAATAGTGCTCCTCCCATCAGAATCTTCAAGGAACATCAGAAGTTGTTCAGCGATGATCCACAGGAGTGTAATGTGGTTCAGCACGACATCCAGTTACTCCCTGACACCCGGCCGATTTGTCAACCTTTCTACCGAATCAGCCTGAGCAAAAAGGAAGTTATGCGTGCTGAAGTACAGTACCTCCTGGATCATGGGCTGCCCACCCCTTGTGAGTCCTCTTGGGCCTCACCCTGCATCTTGGTAACGAAACCGTAAGGTAAAGTGAGCTTGTGTACCGATTATCGGAAATTGAATCTGGCGTACCCCTTACCTATAATAGATGACATCCTTGACGCCATTGGTAATGCTCGGTATTTGTCCAAGCTAGACTTACTCAAAGGATACTACCAAGTATGTTTGACAGAGCGAGCTAAGGAAATATCTGCCTTCACCACTCCTTTTGGCCTTTACAGATATGAACGACTTCCCTTTGGACTATGTAATGCCCCGGCCACCTTCAAGCGAGCTGTCAACCGCGTCATTCATGGCTTAGATAACACCTACGCCTACTTGGATGATATCGTTGTGGCATCCAACACCTGGAACGAACATCTGCTCTAGCTGCAACGATTGTTCGCCAAGCTCCTGACAGCCGGCCTCACCATCAACTTGGGCAAGCCCACTTTTGCTAAAGGTAAAGTGCGTTATCATGGTCATATGATAGGGAGTGGCAGCCTAGCTCTGCTAAACATACACACTCAAGCCATCCAGCATTACCCACAGCCTACCACCAGGAAACAACTCCTGCGCTTCCTTGGTCTTGCCTCCTACTACCATAGGTTTGTGAAGAATTTTAGTACGGTAGCGACACCATTGATCACTTTAACCAGCCTCAAGCAAGGGTATCATTGGACCATTCAGCAAACCATTGCTTTTGAACAACTTAAATCTCTGCTCTGTTCTAATCCCATTCTCGCCTCGCCAGATATCACGAAGCCTTTCATCCTCCATATCGACGCCAGTGGTACCGGCATCGGGGGCGTCCTGATGCAACAACGAGGCGAGGAGATTCTACCTGTTAGTTACTACAGCTACAAATTAAAACCACACCAGAAGAACTAGAGCACTATCGAAAAGGAGCTACTCTCCATCGTCCTGAATTTACAGCACTTTGCATCGTACCTACAAGGTGCTCGGTCTACCACCATTTACTCGGACCACAATCCTCTACGCTTCTTGCAGCAAACCCAATTCAACAATCAACGACTTCTACGATGGGCTTTATATCTGCAGAATTTCAATCTGAAGATCTTCTACATCAAGGGTTCTGACAACATCATAGCAGACGCCCTCTCCAGAGTATGAGGTAGAGGCAGCTCCACCTACCACTCTACCATCTGAAGAAGTAACTTGACCCGTTAGAGCAGGCTTCGGGGGAGAGTTGTGACCGGTAATCTCTTTCAAGAGAGATTGAGCCTGCTCTTCCCTACATAAAGTTACTTACATATATACAAGAATATGATGCTACCTTCAAGATACGTCTACCAGTAGCACAAAACGTTTTGACCAGGAGGCAAAACGTACTCCCCCCCTACTCCACACTCCCTCCATGCTGGCTCACCCATCGTCAACCAGCAAACTACCATTCCCAGCCTACCTGCTTCTGATTGGTGACCTGTCAACCGCACACCTGCACCTCAGCGCCCTCTACCTTAGTCGATGTCTGGGCGTGAACCAGCCATTGAGGTCAGAATATCCTTGTGCTCTCAAGCTGTGAACAACCAACTGATACACGTCCTGTTTATCAGTGGAGGTTTTCAGCTAGTGCACATTCTCAGCACCTGTTACTGTCATTTTGTCTTTATATTATTCCTAGAGTAATTTATCCCTGTTCTTTTTTTTGTTTTGATTGATTTTTGACTTGTTTGTTTGCACTGTACATAGCCATGAGATTATCTTTATTTTTGATTTGTTTTCCAGTTAATTAAAGTTTCATTGTTCATACTATGTGTTTTGCGTGTCTTCCCTTACTTTACCACAGACAACAGCCAAGCAGTCTCTTTTTTTTGTAAATATGACAGGCATTGACACCAGCCATTAGGAA
>WNGS01000236.1:99355-134864 GCA_020271785.1 Procambarus virginalis | reverse complement strand
TCGCTTTCGTGGCTATTCCTTTCTCCCCCCCCCCCAGCTGTTGCTGGGGCTCCTAATTCTTCTGCTCTCTTGATTCGCTCTGATGTTTCCTTTGTCCCCTTACTTTTTCCTTCGCCTCTCCATTGTTTTGCTGCTCGTATCTTTGTGGGAAATGGTACACATTTGTTCCATTTATCTCCCCCCGAGTGTCCCGCTTTCTCTTCCTGATCTGAAACACCTACTGGACTCCTTGCTGGAGCCTGTATTCCTGCTGGGTGATTTCAATTGTCATCATTCCCTTTGGGGTGATGTTCTGACGAACACCCGAGGTCGCCTTCTTGAGCCGTTTATCCTCTCTTCTCCCTGTCTCTCTGAATTCTGGTGAGCCCACGCATTTGGACTCTCGGACTCGCACCCTTACCTGTCTTGATCTTTCTCTGCTCGTCTTCTCTTTACTTAGATTTCACGTGGCAGGTTCTTGATGACCTCCATGGCAGTGACCATTTCCCATCCTTGTTACCTTTTTCTCTTTTCGCCCTCCCCTCTCCTTCCCTAGGTGGCAGTTTGCTAAAGTGGACTGGAATCCATTTACCTCAGTGCTGCTCTCTCTGACCTCTCCCTTCTGCTTCTCCCTCGCGCTCTCCTCCTTTTTCATGACGCTGTCTTCGATGTTGCCTTCCGCTCTATTCCACGCTCTTCCTCTCGGGGTCCATTGAACTGCGTTCCCTGGTGGAATGCAGACTGTGCTCGGGCTGTCCGCTGTAAGCGTGCAGCCTGTAAGAGACACCGCCGTCGGCAGACAGCCGATTCTTTTCTTTCGGAAGGCGAGTGCGGTGGCCCGTAGGGCCATCCGTACTGCTAAACGTGAATGTTGGGCATCTTTTGTTTCCACCATTACGTCCGAAACTCCTCTGCCACAGATCTGGAAGCGTATCCGCAAGATAGCGGGTAAGTTCGTTTCCAATGTTTCACCGGTTCTTCATCTCCGTGGTACTCTTGTGGCGGACCCGTTGCAGGTTGCTACCGAACTGGGTTCCACTTTTCTTCTGTTAGCTCTGGTGTTCATCTTCCCCAGTCTTTCCTTCTTCGTAAACCTGTCCTTGAATCTCGTCCTTTCGATTTCTGCACACGTCTTCGACTTCCAATAACGATCCCTTCTCTCTCTCTTAACTTCGTTCTACCCTGGCCCTCTGCAGTTCTACGGCGGCGGGCTCCGATGGCATTCATTATGAGATGCTTCACCATCTCCCTCCTTGCACGTCTCAGTATTTACTGAGTCTGTAAAATCGGATCTGGGAGTCGTCGTCAGTCCCTGAGGACTGGCTCGATGCCGTTGTCCTCCCTGTTCGCAAACTAGGGTCTCTGGGAACATCCCCTAAAGACTTTTGCCCTTTTGCCCGCACAAGTTGTCAGCAAACTCTTTGAACGTATGGTTAACGTTTGTCTGATGTGGTTCCTGGAACACCATCACCTCTCCCATTCTCAATTGTGTTTCCGCAAGTGCCGCAGCACGACAGATGTCCTGGTGAACTTGAAGGTCTATATTCGTACTGCTTTTGCTGCGAAGACCTCCATTGTTGCCATCCTTTTTGACCTGGAAAAGGCTTAAGACACCACTTGGCAATATCCCAGCTTCATTCTTTTGGCCTTCGTGGTCATCTCCCTTTCTTTCTCCGCAGCTTCCTCTCTAGTCGTTCCTTTCGGGTGAGGCTTGGTACCGCTCTCTCTGCCTCTTTTCAGCAATACGAAGGTGTGCCCCAAGGTAGTGTTCTGAGCACTACTCTCTTTCTGGTTGCCCTCAATGATCTTCTTTCTCTCTTCCTTCAGGCGTCTTTTCTGCTCTCTGTCGATGATCTTGCCCTTTGCTGTCAGGGTGGTGATTTGCCTCTCCTTCAACGTCGGCTTCAACTTGGATTGATGACGTGTCGTCTTGGGCCACCGATCATGGCTTCAAGTTCTCTTCTACTAAGACTTGTGCCATGACGTTTACTCGGAAACGGGTCTTTCTTCGTCCCTCTGTCACTTTATGGTCATTCCCTTGAGTACAAAGTTTCCACGAAGCTTTTGGGGTTATTTTGACAATCGTTTGTCTTGGTCTCCCCATATCTCTTACCTCCGTGTTAAGTGCTCTAAGGCCCTTACCCTCCTTCGGGTATTGTCCCATACTTCTTGGGGAGCGGATAGGCGCACACTCCTTGCTTTACATTCCTCTCTCGTCCTGTCTAAGCTCGATTATGGTTGCCCTGCTTACTCTTCTGCTTCTCCTTCTACTCTTCGCCGTCTTGATGCTTTGCACCATACTGGGTTACGCCTCGGCTCTGGTGCCTTTCGTTCGACTCCCTCCTCAGCTTGTATGTTGACACTGGCTTCCTGTCTCTCCAGGTCCGCCGTGATCACTACTGTCTTCGCTATCTTGCACGATCTTTGCAACATCCTTCCTCTCGCCTCTGTCGTGCTTTAACTTTTACACTACCTCCCCTGCGGTTCCTGTTCCTCTTCACCACCTCCCTCTTTCTGTCCGGTTATCTCGCTTACAGGATTCTCTTTCCGTTCGTATTTCTAATATTCTCCTCGTGTTGTTCTTCTTTGCCCCGTGGAGAGTCCCCCTTCGCAGTTTTGTACATCCTTGACCCACATCACTAAACTTTTACCCCTCCTATGGTTCTAAAACGCCTTTTCCTTGAGCACTTTTCTTCTCACTCGCACGTCGTTTCCGTCTTCACTGATGGGTCTAAGTCTTCGGACGGTGTTGGCTACTGTTGCTTTTCCTGATCACACTAGTGTTGCTTACCTCTTGAGACTAGCATCTTCACAGTGGAGCTTTATGCTATTCTCTCTGCTCTTCGTCTCCTGCTCTCTCGTTGTCAGTCTTCCTTTGTAGTTGTTGACTCGTAGTGCCCTCATGGCTCTCGGGTCCTTTAATCCGGTTCATCCCGTGGTTGTCGAGATCCAGCATTGGCTGTTTCTTGTTAACAGTAAATTTAAGTTGGTTGAGTTTTGTTGGGTTCGCATCCATACTGGTGTCTCTCTTAATGAGCGTGCGGATGCTGCCGCCATGGAAGCTGTCCGCTCTTGTCCCATCTCTCGTAAAGGTATTCCTTATTCCGACTTTTACCCGGTTATCCATGCCTCCATCCATACCCGTTGGCAGGCTTGTTGGTTGTCTGTTACTGGTAACAAACTTCGTTCTCTTAAATGTTGTGTGTCCTCGTGGCCATCCTCCTACCGCCGTAACCGGCAATGGGAAACGGCTCTGGCGAGGTTGCGTATTGGCCATACTCACTTAACTTGTGGTCACTTGATGAAGCGTCGCCCTTCTCCTTATTGTCCTAATTGCATTGTCCGTCTTACGGTCGTGCATATCCTTGTTGAATGTCCTGACTTTCGGGACGAGCGTGTCTTGTTTTCCGACCATCCCCCACAGTCGCTTGTGTCTCGATAGTATTCACGGTGACTCGGGTACTTTTGATATCGTTCACCTAATGCGTTTCTGTTCTCGTATTGGCATCCTTGGTGATATTTAGCGCCCTCTGATTTTCCCGCACTACATACGATGGTGCTACATAACCTTCCCGGTTTGGTGCCTTCATTTTGATAATTACTTACTTGCCCTATCTCAGTGCCTATTATTTTCCCTACAGCACTCCTGAACGATAGTGAAATTCGACATATGATTTTGAATTCCCTTAACTACTGTTTGTTAATGCTGCATTATAATGGCTTTTCTGAAGGTGTTGTTAAATCTATTGCGATTAGAATACTATTCGTGTCATATCTGTCGTTCTGTTAGGATAATGCTTTTTATAAGCTTTGTCTATAAAAATCAGTTTATAGCATGTCAATATTTTAGCTATTTCGTCATTGATCACGTAATAAATTTCTTTTTAAGCTCCTCGTTCATAATTACATAATGAGATTTGTGCAGTAATAATTTATGCAAACATTTCATATGAGCTCTTGGGATATAATTCAAATGGTTTATTCAGGCGACTCGACAGAGATGGGGGCGTTATCAGCATACAAGTCTATGTTGGAGAAGTTTGTTGCATAGATTACAGGAATATTCATACTGGCGCCAGTCACTGGCTGTAAACCAGTGACAGATAATCACGGTGTCATTTTAATTTGCCAGCCACATAGGCGCAGGTACAAACCTCGCATACCTGCCCTTACCAACCTTTCCTCTATGGGTGTGTCAGGTCCAAATCCGGCTTGTCCGTTTTCTCTTCACACTACCATTTGAAAATCTTTCACCTGCCTGTTTAATTTCATAACAGGTCTCGAGACGATGAACTCAAAGTAAAAAATATTTTTAATGCGGCCAGTTTATTAGGTAAAAGAAAGGATTTGTGAAGTCATTCTTTAGGTAATATCTTTAATTACATGCAAAATGGCGACTGGACTTCGCATATTAACATTATCAATCCCTTTAACTAGTTCTCCCTCATCGAAATATTTTAGAAGGGAGCCGACATATTCATAGTCTTTCGCCTACGAATATTAAATATTTTGCCTAAATCTTAAATTTAAGAGATGCATGGTATCACTAGAAAATACCACCACTGCAATAACAGGTGCGTTTCCCCAAACCATTTTCGACAAGAATGGTTGAGGCCACTATCACCTCTTCAGCAAATCTCTAGCATTATCAGAAGATGGAAATATGACAATTGGTGATGATAAAAAAGTAGCACTTATTAATGGCTTATCACAGACTTTATTCAAGTCTATATCCGTGTATTTCAATGAGCGAGAGCATAGAGGAGAAAAAGCTGCCTCTACAAAACCACCTACTCTAAGCAGTAGACAACCGCCTAAAAAGAAGTCATCAGGAGCTGAAAGTGCCATGCATCTGAAACGGCTCGTTGTCGAGAACGTGAGAACTACATCTGGCCTATGTACAGAGGACTTGCTACAGTCACAGACATTAAATTCGGCAGTATTGCTCCTCAACAACAGCACGGACGAGGGTCTGGAAGAGTTTGGTGTGGCCGCTGATATGTTTACAACGCACTTTGAGCCCGTTTAAGGGTTCCCATCACCGACAAAATCTGATGCTGAGGTAGCAGAAATATTCGAGTGTAGGCACCGGTTGGAGGAAGACCTGGACCAGGTTGAGCCCACTCCCCCCCTGAACTTGAAAATGCACCTTAAGAGCCAAAAAAAAAAATATTAAACCCCTGCCGGAAAATAGTTTTCTGACAATTGCCCGAATTAATGTTGTAATAAGATTAAAAAAATAATGTCCATCTAGTGAACCCGGAGTCATAATTTTTTTTCTCAAATTGGGCTCCTTTATCAACACAAACCGAAGCTAAAGCCAGGCTTAAGGAAAATCAAGATCTGTATTGCAGAGTTGGCCTCCTTGAACAGGAAATAAGCTCTCTTAAGAATACTTCAACAAAATAAGAACCCGCAGAAACCATTAGAAAAAGGAGGAAAAGTTTGTGTGGCTGCTGTAGGGTGTTAAAATGATTCTCATTGTTTCTCAAGACGAATATGACTAACAAAAGCTCCTTGATTGTCATTATCTCCTCACGTAATTTCCCCCAAGAAACTGATGGAGAAAACTGCGCTACCATCGTGATCCAGGAATTACGTGATAAGAAGAATTATGAAATTCAAGCAAGAGACGTCAAAAAAGCAGTGTGTGGTTACCAAATCCTCTGGTGAAAATAACAGAAGAATTCGTGTGAAACTGGATAGCTGTTTGCGCAAATCAGACATTATCAGAGTTGCAGCGTATTTTACCATCTCTTAAACAATGTTTAATTGACCCATTGGAATTTTTAAGGACTTCACGCAGTTTAAAGAAGATTGTCTGTTCCTGGTCACACATTCGTTCCCATAAACGGGGTTTTCTACCCCGTTTATGGGAACGAATGTGTGACCAAGAACAGACAATCTCTTCTTTAAACTGCGTGAAGTCCTTAAAAATTCCAATGGGTCAATTAAACATTGTTTAAGAGGTGGTAAAATAGTAGCTAAGAAGACAGACACTGCTGAAGTGTTTGTTTGTCACTGACCCTACTTTTGAAAACTCTCGCTTCGATGAACCCATGTAAAAATTAGCAAATAACACACCTAAGGTGGCATTGCTACTCCGTCTGTTTGTAGATACATGTTACCTTGCGGACTGATGAAAGGGGATCTTCCTTTGTATATCCCTCTAAGGCTCTTCAAGTGTGGGTCGGGTATGTCTAATTTGGGGGTGCTCTCGTCTCTGTATACTCTGTCCAGTATCATTTCTATGGTGGGTGTCGACCGGGACGTTGCTAAAAAGGGATTCAATGTCCAGTGAAGCAATAATTCTATCAGGCTATGTAGTTTTATTTCTAGGGAATCTACTGACGATTGTAGTCTATAGTTGCTTGGAGTGTATGGAGTTTGGAGTTTGGTAAGTCTTTTTGCCAGGGTGATAGGTTGGAGTTGGAATTTGGCTAATTATTGGGCGTAGTGGGTTACCTGGTTTGTGTGTTTTTACATTGCCATTGGTATATCCTAAGTAATAGTCGCCATGGAGTTTGGCGAAATGAACACTACCTCTTTGCATTGATTGCAGTAATAGTTTTGTTCACTTTGAGTTTTTCCACAGTGATTTGGTTAAATTTAGTGTCATCACTGAGGATGTCGCTAATTTTATTCATATTCTCGAGTAGTTAATAATTGCACTTTATCATTTAGAGAAATATATTAGCTTGTCAAATTATCACTTTAATACACTAAACAGCAGTAAAGATATAAGCATGTTAGTTATCGCTCCTAAGTTCTTAATTTTAAACGATATTATAATTATAAAGTCCAATAACACTTTCGCGCTTAGCGGACGATCGTTAGCGTCCAATCTTTTTCTCCTGATTCTGCCCTCCGGACGCTGGCTGGCGTCCAATGGTTAAATAATTATATAAAATTTATTTATTATGCGATTTTATTTTAGTAAGTCTCAAAATGTTCTCTATGAAATTTCCGTTTTCCCTCACCGACCACATGGCATCTCAGCCGACCCGGTCACGTGGTCGGCCTATTGTATTGTTGTCACTCGAAGTGCCCACACGCATCTCCCCTCTCGCGGCGTACGTGACCTCTTTTACGCATATATTTTCTTTCTCGTGTTATTCAAACCGATTCAATACCTTCACCATGGATGCTGCACAAGCAACAAGCAGTGGAACGGCAAAAAGAGGTAGGAAAATGAAGAAAGAACAACATATCGCAATGATTTACGATAACTATCGTGGGGTAAAGCTCACTCCCTCAAAGATTCCTGATGTTGTTGAGGCTTTTTCTGAATCAGAGGATGATATTGAGGTTGACGAACCTGAATGTGACGTTACATATCATGTTTCCTCAACTGAACAAGAAACTTCTAGTGAAACTGAGGTTGAGAGTGAGGATGAGGGAGCCGCATCTCCGCCACGCGGAAAACGAACGTGTCCGGTACCAAAGCGTGCTAAGCTTAGCGATCAGTGGTCTCGTAGCAACACTCCTCCTATCGTTGGTGACTTTTCTGCTAAGCCAGGCCTAACGATTCCAACACCTACATCTGCATTGAAGTTTATACAACTATTTTTCACGAGAGCATTGGTTGAGTACTTAGCATATGAAACAAATTTGTATGCCACACAAATCTTACATCGCTTTGCTGCCTCATCAAGGAGAAGTTGGAAAGCAGTGTCTGTGAAAGAAATGGCACGATATTTGGGTCTGTGTATACTGATGGGAATAAACAAGCTGCCTACAATGAGGATGTACTGGCAGTCAAATCAAAAGTGGCATAACCGATACTTCAGCTTGTTTATGTCGTCTCCGCGGTTCCAAAATATTTCTAAGTTCTTTCATATGTATAACAAGAAAGCAGTGCCATTGAATAATAGTGACAGACTGATGAAAGTGAGACCAGTGATGGAATATTTGACGGAGAAATTTACGTCTGTGTACATTCCAAATAAAGAATTGAGTCTTGATGAGGGTACAATGGCATGGCGTGGCCGCCTCTCTTTCAAGGTGTACAATCCCAACAAGCCTGATAAATATGGTGTCAAATTGTATATGTTGGCTGAAGCCACATCAGGCTACATATATAACTTTGATGTGTATTGTGGTATAGGTAAAACTACTGTTGAAACAGTCACGGGGTTGATGGCACCCCTACTCAACAAGGGTTATCATCTGTATATGGATAACTACTATAACTCAGTTACCCTGACAGAAAAATTACGCGAGTCGGGTGTTTACACATGTGGAACACTTAGACTCCAACGTGGCGCCCCTAAGGATCTTCAACAAATGGTAAAGGGTAAAATGGCAACAGACACCACCGTGTACATGCGTCGTGATAACACATTTATTATAGTGTGGAAGGACAAGCGGCCCGTGTCTATCATCACCAATCTCCATAATGCCGAGACTAGTTTAGTTCGGCGCAGAAAACGCATTCGTAAGCCTAACGGGAGAACTGGTCTCGAAATTGTGAAAATGAACAAACCCAATGCCATAATTGATTACAATAAGTTCATGAAAGGTGTTGATCATTTCGATCAAATGGTCAAGTATTATGAGTTTACCAGAAAAACACACAAATGGACCAAGAAGATAACTTTTTATTTTCTGCAAATGGCATTGCACAATGCATTCGCGTTGTACTCCCACTTTTCAACGGACGTGAAGAAACACACATTTTTAGAGTTTGTCTCAGTAGCAATAGATGCCTTACTGGAGTGGAGGAGTGAGGATTGGCCAACAACAACAGGCATACCCCATGCTCCGGACTTGCCTGCTGACGCTGCTCCTCCTGCTGACGCTGCTCCTCCTGCCGACGCTGCTCCTCCTGCTGACGCGGCACTCTCAACACCCGGCCCATCTGGTGCGAGGCGGCCTCTCTTCACATCAACACCTCAAGCTCAGTCCTCGTCAGCAAATTCGGAACAGGACGTTGATGACATGGAACCACTCGACGCGACTGATTTCGCTGAAGATTCAGTCACAAGTGTTGTCGTTCCTCAAGAAGGCAATACTAGTGAAGATGATATAAAAACCAGACGAATTGTAGATTCAGACCAACGTCTGAACTACAAGTTGACGCACGAGATCATAGATCTGGATAAACGTAAAAGGTGCCGTGTTTGTACCAAATCTGGCAGGAGGAGGGACGTGAGATTGGGGTGTAAAACTTGTGATGTGGCACTTTGCGCTGTACCTTGCTACACAAGGTATCACCGAAAGAAAGTGTTTTGGGATAAAAAATAACCACCTGCAACAGCTTCACTCCACCTACGAAACATCTGTTGAGCAACTTCAGGATCTGAAGCCTGAAGAAGGTGGAGTGAAGAAAAAATGCTCAACTGTTGTTCTACAAACAACATAGACATGGTAAGTACACCTACTTTGAATTTTATTTATCATCAATCAGCTATTTTATTATATACGTATTGTAGAGAATTTATTTGCGAATGTTTTGGTACCAAAATGAATATTGTAGCACATAAACTTCTATGAGTAAGCCGGGAAAAACACAAAGTATTTTTTCGGGTGTTGCGGGTGTGGCGGATGTTGCTCTGGGTGTGGCGGGTGGGTTTCAGTGGGTTTCCTTTAGCCGTTCTGATTGCCAAGACGTGGCAAATATTTTTATTTTATATGTATATGTCTGTGTAGGAAATTTTACTGCGATCATTGTCATACAAATAATAAAGTTTTTAAACAAGTATAAACTCGACAAACATGCAAGGAACGAAAACATTGTGTTTATTTTTGCCGCGCACGCATAGTGAGCCACTTTGGTTTATCTTTGTCGCTTCACGTACATATGATTTGTAAACTTTTTATTCATTTCTTCATATAGAAAATTTTATTGCGCACACATTGCTACGAAAAGGAAATACGTACATAGAATATTATAGTCACGACACGTATAAATGTATAAACATTCTACGCGTGATTGCCCGCTTGTGTTTTCGGCAGTGCGCTCGCGGCTAACTGCGCGTCAACTTCCCACACTCTTGCGGGTGGGCAACAACATTGATTATACATTCATATGCATATGTCCGTATAGAGAATTTTATTGCGGTTCCAATGATACCAAAATCAACGATGTAGGATAAATGTGGTCATCGCAATCATTAAGAGAGTGGAAACATTTTGTTGATGTTTGGCGCTCTCGCCAAGTGATCCCAATACATTTTTATTTGGTGTTGATATTCCTTGTGCTTTGGCAGTATTTTATATGTATGTTCTTATAGAGAATTCTATTGCGAACACAGTGATACCAAATTTAAATACGTAGGTCTACAAATAGTGTCAGGAGAGTAAAAAGAGTATACACTTTTCGCCCGTACCGCTTAAGCGCGCGAGACGCCCAAAGCACATAGGGTAAGTTTTTTACGCTTCGCCGAAAGCGCTAAAGTGATAATTTCCTAACTGAAGATTGTAATGCACTAATATCATATTGTAAAATACAAATTAGATAGATAGGCAATATACACACACACATTTGTCAACTGCCAGTTCCAAAACATTTTTTTTAAATAAACACAACACATACAAAAAAGGACAGAAAAAGAATGTGATGGAAAAAAAAATGTAGGTGTACGGCAGTCCTTCCAATGGCTGGTGTCAATGCCAATCACATTTACAAAAAAATAAGTTGGCTGTGTGGCTGTTGCCTCCTATGGTCAAGTGAAAGGGAAAAACACGCAAAACAAATCGTATGAACAAAGAAAATTTTACTTGGAAACAAATATGAACAAAGATAAACCCTTGGCTATGTACAGTGCAAATAAACAAAATTACAAATTCAAAAAAAATATGAAATAAAACAATGGTTACGTTACTCTACAATGAACAAGACAAAAAATGAATTAAAAGGTGCTGAGAATATTGGCTGGCTGAAAACTTCCACTATTACACAGAGCGTATTCTAGATAGATGTATCAGCCTTGAGAGCACAGAATATTCTATATCCAATGGCTCATGCACGCTTAGTTATAGGCTATGCAGATGACGCTGAAGTAGAGTGGAGTCGCTGATTCACCAATGGGAGCATGCTGGCTGGAAGTGGTAGTTTGGTGATCGACGAAGGTGTTGTGGCGACAGCGAGGAGGGGGATGTGGAGAGAGTGTAGGGTACATATACCCCCTGTAGAAACGTATTTTACTAAATATGTACTACTCTTGATTGTAGTATCTAGATGTTGTAGATGTACTGAAGTAACATGATAGGAAAGAGCAGGCCAAATCTCTCTTGAAGGAGATTATCGTAACAGCTCTCCCCCGAAGCCTGCTTTTACAGGTTAAGTTACTTCAGTAGATGGTAGAGAGGTAGGAGTAGCTGTCTCTACCTCATAGACTCTGGAGCGGGCGTCAGCTATGATGTCTGAACCGTTGATGAAGAAGATCTCCAGATTAAAATTATGCAAATACAGAGCCCAGCGTAGAAGACGTTGATTGCTGAATTGGGCCTGTTGCAGGAGCCGTAGGGGATTGTGGTCTGAGTAGATGGTAATAGACTGATTTCCCTGTAGGTAAGGTTCGAAATGTTGCAGATTCAGGACGATGGAGAGGAGTTCCTTTTCTATGGTGTTATAGTTCTTTTGGTGGGGCTTCAACTTGCAGCTGTAGTACTGACAGGAAGAACCTCTTCGCCACGTTGTTGCATTAGGACGCCCCCGATGCCGGTGCTACTTGCGTCGACATTGATGATGAAAGTCTTCGTAATATCTGGAGAGGCGAGAATGGGATCAGAACATAGCAGAGATTTAAGTTGTTCAAAGGCAACGGTCTGTTGAATGGTCCAATGATACCGTTGCTTGGGGCTGGTAAGATTAATCAATGGTGTCGCTACTGCACTAAAATTTTCATAAACCTACGATAGTAAGATGCAAGGCCAAGGAAGCGCAGGAGCTGCTTCCTGGTTGTAGGTTGTGGGTAATGCTGAATGGCTTGAGTGTGAATGGTTAAAGGAGCCATGCTGCCACGCCCTATCACATGACCAAGATAACACACTTTACCTTTAGCAAAGATGGACTTGCCCAAGTTGATGGTAAGGCCAGCTGTCAGGAGCTTGGAGAACAGTCGTTGCAGCTGGAGCAGATGTTCGCTCCAGGTGTTAGTTGCCACAACGATGTCATCCAAGTAGGCGTAGGTGTAATCTAGGCCGTAGATGACGCGGTTGACAGCTTGCTGGAAGGTGGCTGGGGTGTTACACAGTCCAAAAGGAAGGCGCTCATATCTGTACAGGCCAAAAGGAGTGGTGAAGGCAGATATTTCCTTAGCTCGCTCTGTCAGGCTGATTTGGTAATAGCCCTTTAACAAATCAATTTGGGACAAATAATTAGAATTGCCTACTGCGTCAAGGATAACATCTATTCGAGGTAAAGGGGTAAGCATCCTTGATGGTCACAAGGTTCAGTTTCCTATAGTCGGTACATAGTCGTACTTTATCATGCGGTTTCGGCACCAAGATGCAGGGTGAGGCCCAAGGGGACTCACAAGGGGTGGCCAGCCCATGATCCAGAAGGTACTGTACTTCAGCACGCATAACTTCCTTTTTGTACGGGCTGATACGGTAGAAGGGTTGACGAATCGGCCGGGTATCAGGAAGTAGCTGAATGTCGTGCTGAACCACATTACACTCCTGGGGATCATCGCTGAACAACTTCTGATGTTGAAGAACTTTGATGAGAGGAGCACTGTTACAGTCCTGTAAATATTTAAGAAGATCAGTAAGGATTTCAGAGTTGGAAGGCACTGACTCAGAAGTAGTGCTTTCAGGAGGAGAAGCAGGGAAGGTCTCACTGTGGAGGTATGGATCTTTAAAAGTGGAGAGAGAGATTAGCACAGAGGGGGGGAGAATACATTTATTCTCCTTCAAAAGATTGACGTGGCACAACTGGGTCTTCCGCCGCCTATCTGGAGTCTCAAGAACGTAGTTGTGGTTGTTTCTGCACTCCTTGATGCGGTAAGGTTCTGAAAACTTATTTTGCAATGGAGAACCAGGGATCGGAAAATATGCCAACACGAAGTCTCCTGTTTTAAATTTCCTGATTTTGCTGCGTTTGTCAAAATGAGTCTTCATCCTATCTTGAGCTTTCAATAAATTATCATTAGCAAATTTACGTACTCTCTCTAGAATGTGCTTTAAGTTTTGAAGAAACTGATGCACATACTGAGGGTCACTGAAGGTGGCACTGCATAGAGAGTCTTTAAAAGCTTTAAGAGGAGTACGGCACTTACGTCCGTAGAGCATCTCATAAGGAGACACTCCTAGAGACACATTTGGGAGACTTCTGAAAATGCACATGATGAAGTCAAGTTCTTTGTCAGAGTCTTTCATGGTTTCATTGCAAAATTTCTTAAGGAGTGATTTTATCGTTTGGTGACTACGTTCAAGAGAACCCTGTGAAGCAGGATGATAGGGGGGCTGGACAATACCTGAGTGATGTTGAATTCTTCCAGTGTCTTCTTGAAGAGATCATTGGTGAAGTTGGTCCCACAGTCACTTTGAATCTCCCGAGGAAATCCATATTGGGTAAAGATCTTCAATAGTTGTTTCACCACCGTAGCAGCCGTAATGTTCTTTACAGGAACTGCTGTGGGGAATCTGGTGGTTGGACACATTATGGTTAGTATATATGTGTTGCCAGAAATGATGTGGGGTAAAGGACCAACACAATCTGTGATGAGTCTGTGAAAAGGTTCCAAAGGCACCGGGATAGGAATCAAAGGAGCCTTGGGAATTGGGCTGTTGGTTTTCCGGCCATCTGACATGTATGCCACTGTTGTACATAAGTTTTTACATCTTTAATCATACCCGGCCAGTAGTAGTCTTGTCTGATTCCGTGATAGGTTTTATTAAAACCATAGTGAGAGTGCTCCATGGGCCAGGTGTAGAATATCGGGCCGATGGCTGGTGGGAACTACTAGTTAGTCGACATTAGCCCAATCGTCATCTTCCGTTAGTTTACTGGGTCGGTACCTCCGGTAGAGCAATTGGTTCTCTATGAAGAACCCAGGAATACTGTCAGATTGAGTCTCGGCCTGGAAGAATAATGGTGTTAATGAAGGATCCTCCCTCTGTAACTTACGGAACTCCAACATAGTAAGATTCGGTGGTAGATTCTGAGGGTCTTGAGGGACAGCTGTTGCAGTAGAGTCAGCTGGTTGCGGGCGTGCAGCTTGCGCACGGGTTGTCACCAAACCCGGAGGAGAGACTTCATCACTTTCTTGGACCTCTGCTGAAACATACTTCAAGATGGGGTTTTCCACTACAGAGTCACATACCTGGGGTTTGTCCACGATGATGATGAAGTTGGAAGGTTGCAGATCTTCGGCCAAGTCGTTGCCCAGGAGAAGTTGTACCCCTTTCATGGGAATAGGCTTTTCCCGGATGGCGACTTGGACTTCACCTTGTACGAAAGGACAATCCAGGTGGACTCTGGCGAGTGGATACGGAGTGGTAGCAGTGAGGTCAGTGATAAGGACTGTCTCCCCGGTGTAAGTGATGTTAGGCACAGCCGATTTCAATATTATTGACTGAAGAGCCGCTGTGTCCCTCAAGATCTTCACTTTAGAACATCCCTCCGAATCTGTACTGCTGGCAGAGACAGTTCCAGGATATAGGTGTTTGCTGAAGAGAAAGGTCATTAACAGGAACACCAACATTCATCACAGGCTTACCGGACTTAGGAGTCGTCGTTTTGGGTATAGGTTTCACTATAGCCTTTGTATTGGGCTTTTCCACATTTATCTATGGTATGTCCATAGAGCTTGCAATACTTACAATATAATTGAGAGGTTGTTTGATGGGTACTCACTTTGTCATAATCAGGCCAAGATTTCTTACTGGAAGATGTGTCAGTTGTCAACCTATGTATAAGGCTGGAGGTGTCAGCCGACTTCGCACATCTGATGTAGTCGGTTTCCTCCTTATCAGCTAAGTGAAGACGGATGGAAGTAGGAATGTCGAAAGAATTCTTCGACTAGAATAAGGTTGACAAGGTCTGAAAATGTAGAAACATTGGCTGCTTCCAGCCATTTCATGAAATATTTTATTATTGGCAAATTCTAAATAGGTGGTAGCACTTGCCTTTAGATAATCACGGAATTTTCGTCTGTAGTTTTCGGTGGAGAGAAGGTAGGCGTCTAAAACTGCTTGCTTTAGGGTCTGGTTTTCATTCTCAGACGCTAAGGTAGCGAGAGTAATCGCAGCTCTATCTGTGAGATGCACTCTGAGAAGTGTAGACCATTGATCTTCAGGCCAGATAAGTCTTTTAGCTAGGGCCTCAAAAGTAGTAAAAAATACATCTATCTCTGTCTCAACGAATGGTGGCATTAACTTACTTGCCTGGGAGACATTGAAGCTTACTGGAAGACTAGCTGTAGCTTGTTGGCGCTGAGTGTGGTGTGTAGTTTCCAAGTTGAGTTCTTGTCGACGGTATTCTAGAGCACTATCAGCTTGCTTCTTATCGTGTTCACGTTGCATCTCCAGGTGACGTTTTCTTGCTTCAAGCTGTTCCCTCTCACGCTCACGTTGTAGCGCAGCCTTGCGTTCTTGTTCTTCCTTTTTTAGGGCCGCCTCGCGTTCTTGTTCTTCCTTTTTTAGGGCAGCCTCGCGTTCTTGTTCTTCCTTTTTTAGGGCAGCCTCGCGTTCTTGTTCTTCCTTTTTTAGGGCAGCCTCGCGTTCTTGTTCTTCCTTTTTTAGGGCAGCCTCGCGTTCTTGTTCTTCCTTTTTTAGGGCAGCCTCGCGTTCTTGTTCTTCCTTTTTTAGGGCAGCCTCGCGTTCTTGTTCTTCCTTTTTTAGGGCAGCCTCGCGTTCCTGTTCTTCCTTCTTTAGGGCAGCCTCGCGTTCCTGTTCTTCCTTCTTTAGGAAGTTCCTTTATCTGGAGAGCTTCTTTCTGTTGTTGGAGAGCTTTTTGTTGTTCACGTTCGGCATTAGCGAGTTGTAGAGCTTCTTTTTGGCGTTCACGCTCTACTTTCGCTAGTTCTAGCTTTAACTTCATAGCTGCCAGAGCTTTGCCGATCTGCAATAGAATAGTTTTCGTGAGAATCAGTCTAATTCCTTCATCTAAGAGGTGGTCCAGGATAATGTTGTGCAAGTCACTTTTGTTGGCTCCATGGGGAACATCTAGTTGATATTCAAGTGCTAGAGTTTGAAATTCTGTCCTCTTGGCACGAATTAATTTCCCTACTTCACTTGCTGGATCACTGCGAATTGCTGGGAGACGAAACATTTTGAGATAGCAAATAAATGTACAGCGAATATACCTGTGATATTAAGTGTCAGTAACAGGATGACGTGGCAACTGGTGACTATCCTGTGGAAATTCAATCGTTAATGTAAAAACAATTAACGTTAATATTAGATGTCAAGTGATAATTCAATCAAAATCGCAGGAAATCTTGTACCTGGCACTCAATATACGAGAATAAGGGCAAGAAAATCTTACTAAATAAATGAAACTGATAGTTTCAAAAACAAATGAAACTTTTAATTGTTTAAAAAGTGAAAGGGTAGTCCAAGAATGTAGGGATACCTTGTCGGGTCTCTATAGGACAGAAGCAAGGGTTTCCTACTTAACTAGATGATACTTACTGAATTAGCGTTCTTTGTGCTCTGAAAAAGAAAGCCAATTCCCTTCCTGAGTAAATATCATAATCTCTGACCGACGTGTAGGGGTGTGAGTGTCAACTGGTGACGAGAACTGCTGTTGAGGTCCCAAGTCAACAGCATAGTCCATGCTAGAGGAACTATGGCCCTCTTTATCCTCCTTTGGTCGGATTGCAGAAGATAGGGTACGTGGCCCGAAGACAAACCAAAGTACCAGGGTACCAAAGTGATGATCTGTCATAATTGAGAAATATTCTAGGGACGAAAAGGTGGATTACACTGTAACAAGAGAGCAGTACATAGTAGTACAACATGAACATCATAATAGCATGAACAAGCCACGTGGAGGATGAACAAACCACAGGCGCCAGGCAGGCGGCGGCAGACAATGTAAAAGTTACACCTTGGTACAAGTTAGCCACCAGGACAGGTCAATGGTTACCAAGTCACGAAGAGGTCAGAGTTGATGATGTCATGATAATCTACAGGGATTAACCCCTACACATTAAATGCAAACCCTCATGTTCAGCTGAGGAGCAAGAGATCAGGGAAGAGGGACAGTAGAGTGGGCGCAGCCCCAGGAAGACGGTGTGTGTGGACTCAGGGAGGGAACATCATCTCCAGGAGAACTGTGGAACAACATACGAGTAAGTACGCCTCTCTTGATCTAAAGCACCTCATTCAGTACTCTTGGCCTCTGGTAGGAATTAGTTAGGGAAGTGCAGATTTAATTATTTTAAATAAAGTTATATATTATCAAGTGTTATTAAATGTGTATTAATGGTTCCTTGTCTTAGTGATATTGGGCCTACCGTCCCCTTGACCTAGTGACCTAATGTCCGTAATTATCCAGTACTCCTCCCCCCGTCCGTCCCGTGTTGAGGGTGTAGTATTGGGTGTGTCCCGCCTTATTCTTGTGTATTCTATAGTTCCCAAGTGGTAAGGATTATTCGAGTGTCAGGCCAGGATCCTTGTACCGTTCAATTGTCCCCTACACCTGTCCTGGTAGGTTATTCCATCTGCAAGACCTACGAATCTCACTCCTGTCCCCTGTCCGGTAATTCAGGGTGGTGGCAGCGTCACTCGGTAACTCATACGATAGGCTGTGACTACGAATATCTATCTTTGTCTCACTCTCCCTCACCCTCACTCGCTCTTGTTCTCCCTCCCTTGCTCTCGTTCTCGCTCTGCCTCACTCTTCCTCACTCTGTCTCTCTGTCTCTCTCTCTGTCTCTCTCTCTGTCTCTCTCTCTGTCTCTCTCTCTGTCTCTCTCTCTCTGTCTCTCTCTCTCTGTCTCTTCTCTATGTCTCTCTCTCTCTGTCTCTCTCTCTCTGTCTCTCTCTCTCTGTCTCTCTTCTCTGTCTCTCTCTCTCTGTCTCTCTCTTCTCGTCTCTCTCTCTCTGTCTCTCTCTCTCTGTCTCTCTCTCTCTGTCTCTCCTTCTCTCTGTCTCTCTCTCTCTGTCTCTCTCTCTCTGTCTCTCTCTCTGTCTCTCTCTCTGTCTCTCTTCTCTGTCTCTCTCTCTCTGTTCTCTCTCTCTGTTCTCTCTCTGTCTCTGTCTGTCTCTGTCTCTCTCTCTCTCTCTTTCCTCTGTTTACTGGTTACGTCTTCGTATGACGGCCCGAGTGTTAACATCTTACATGATCGGTATAGCATCCGTTATTACCATAGGAAGAGCGGAGATTACGCGGTTAGCTCAGTGGTAGTAGCAGGGTGTATGGTCGAGATATAACAAGGCGGGTTATTACAACACCAGTAATAACACTGAGGGATGAATGACCAATTAAGAGCGTGACTGAGGCCTCCAGTCACCACGTAATCCACAGTTATCCAACACTCGCAATGTTACCCTCGGAATGCACAAAATACACAGCACTATATAAATATTAAGTTATGAAAATATTGAAAAGCAACTGTATCAAAGCCAAGTACACTTATCACAAATTGATGTTCTAGTATCAGTACCAGAGTGAGGCTCCTAGGACAGGCCCCCATTAAATGTGATGGGGAAAAAAATGTAGGTGTACGGCAGTCCTTCCAATGGCTGGTGTCAATGCCAATCACATTTACAAAAAAAAAAAAAAATTGACTGCGTGGCTGTTGCCTCCTGTGGTCAAGTGAAAGGGAAAAACATGCAAAACAAATCGTATGAACAATGAAACTTTAACTTGAAAACAAATATGAACAAAGATAATCTCTTGGCTATGTACAGTGCAAATATACAAAATTACAAAGTCAAAAAATAATAAAATAAAACAATGGTTACGTTACTCTACAATGAACAAGACAAAAAATGAATTAAAAGGTGCTGAGAATATTGCTGACTGAAAACCTCCACTATTACACAGAGCGTGTACTAGCTAGATGTATCAGCCTTGAGAGCACAGAATATTCTAAATCCAATGGATCGTGCACGCTTAGTCATCAGCTATGCAGATGACGCTGAAGTAGAATGGAGTCACCGATTCACTAATGGGAAGCATGCTGGCTGGAAGTGGTGTTTGGTGATCGACGAAGGTGTAGCGACAGCGAGGAGGTGGAGAGCGAGTGTAGGGTACGTATACCCCTGTAGAAACATATTTTACTAAATATGTACTACTCTTCATTGTAGTATCTAGATGTTGTAGATGTACTGAAGTAACACGATAGGAAAGAGCAGGCCAAATCTCTCTTGAAGGAGATTATCGTAACAACAAATACATAACAAACATAAATAAAAACACAACACACAAAATGCAGCACAATGTACAGGAAGAAAGCAAAACGTACAAGAAACACGGAAAACACACCAAGACAGCCACACTGGGCACAGTGAAAGTAAAGTACACACCGGAACACACACAGACCAGGGAAGACAAACCACACCCTCACACACATGCACACTGTGAAAACAAAAACCAGCGCACGTAGGAACCGGCAAAAAAAAAAAAACACTCGCACGCACACAGCATATCCACACACCAAACAGCACAAGCACACAACACAGGAAACACAAAAGGATAAACCACTGTGCAGTACAAACAAAACCAAAAAAAAAAACGCCCAAATGGGGAGAGCCAAAATCACGAATACAAGACAAACAGAAAGCAGGCAAGGTAATATTAACAGGGAGTATACAAGCCAAGCACAGGTACTATATAAATTTATTTGGAAACTCTCGCGCCGGAAAGTGCAAGCAGTAAGCCTCCCATATCAGCATGACATCATCTTGCACTTGTCTACCAGGAGGCACACGAGGGTGAAGCATCAGATCCGGCACCTCATAAACAAACCCTTCGCCTGCGGCACCCAAATGGTAAATGAGCACCACGGGATTGGATTCACATTGTCATCCAAAGTGATCACAAGGGCAGGTACCTCACGAGGAGGGGGGGGGCACTGGGTGGCGTACTAGGGGTGACACGGGGAGCTGCACAGGATTCCGCACGGGGCCCACCTCTGGGGGGGGTGAGCCGCAGGGGACGCAGGCGTGCCAGGGTCCATGAAAAGCGCATGCACGAAGGACAGCAGCATCGATGATGGGGCACAAGGCCACTCCTCACAGATGACACCGGAAGTGGAAACAAGGCATGCAGAGCCTGGGGAAGGGAAGGGGCCATGACAGGAGAGCCAGCCCGCATAGGCGCATGACCTGACAGGAGCAGCAGCTTGCAGAGGTGAAGGAGCGTGCCGAGGCGAGACGAAAGCAACACACGCCACGGGGTGAAACATCGCTCTCAACCACAGGCTCTTGCACCACTGCCACCGGAACATCCACCACTCTGGCGGAAACACACGGAGCCGGATGTACTTCCGCAACGACCATAGTCACAACATCTGTAATAGGTACCTCCAGGTCTGCAGGGCCAACCGGCAGGTCAGACAGAACAGGAACAGCCACAATATCGGGCCCAGCCGACTGGGGAACATAAACAGGCTCCACGACCTCAGGTTCAACCCCTGTTCACAACAATGGGGGGGAAAATCACTCTTGAAAGACAGTAGGCTGCCGCTGCCGCAGCAGCGCGGCACCCAGCTACGACGTGACCTTCCTCACCACACCAGAAACAATAACGTTGCTGGTCACGATAAAATACCCGAATGGTGAAGCCGCAGAAGTGAACCCGAGATGGAATGGCGCTGGTCAAACGCATGCGAAGTGTCCGAACTCAAACGTAAACCCACCAAACGCCCAAAATGTAAACAGTTAATACAATGTGAAAAAACGGTACCGAATCTGGCAAAGCAGTATTATGGTGATGTCGTCCTTCCATACGGACAACCCAACCCAAAACCCAGAGAGTGCTTATTTTGACCAGGAGATCGCTCTTGTCGCTTGTGACACTTGGAGAGGAGTTCAGCGTCACACGTTTAAGGGGTTGCGGCTCCAATACTGGCCTCGTTGTCACCTGCACACACACACCCACTTATGCCGCCATGACTCCCCACTCTCTCCTTATGTGGTATGATCTCCTCAATCCCCTTTTCTTTGATATTGCTCTGTACTACCCTGTCCACGGCTATGGTTCTTTTTCTTTCTCTTTCCTACTTTCTGGGAAGCCTCACTAGGACATCGGCAAACATCTGCTGGTTGCAAACATTTAATATTCATAGAACATGTACAACACACACAAGATACAATAATGACTCCAACACTCTAAGGTACTATAGTCAGGTTTCATTCCAATCCCATCAGTGCTCTATCATCTGCTTATCAAGTGGTAGCCTAACTTCTAACTCACCACATATAGTATCAGCCTCACCAAGTGGGTAAATCATGCAGTACAATATGATATGGCACTACTAGCTCTGGAACATATAAATATCTACAGGCAATTCAGTCTATGGCTATAATTCAATAAACATCAACATAAATATTCCTTAGCACAAAAATGATAACCAATCACACCCTCTTAGTCTTAGAACATATATCTCTGCAGGTAATCCAGCCTACGGTTGTAACTCTATAATTCAGTATAAATACTCCTTGGCACAAAAATGGTAATCAATCACACACCTTTCACTGCGTCTCGCACGCTAATGACAACCAAACACACTACCAACTCCCTACAAGTAGTCAATAAGAACTTCCTTTCCACATCTGGAAGTTCACTACCCTGACATCTTCAGGTTTTCCTAGAATCGTCTACCAGGGTCCTCCACAGCTCTCCCGGCTGCTACACCATGAAGTCTTCCTTGAGCAACAATGGTGCTTCACCACTGGTATCACAGAAGCATGTGAAACTTCATTCCACTGCTCCTCTTCTCACAGCTTGAGGTCCTGCTCCTCACTATATGGCTGCTCTTCCACAGATCTCAGTACCTTCCACAACCTTGGAGTCTCATCAACTACTCCCTCTCTGTTGGCTTCGAAGTTCTCGGCAACTCCTTCCCTACACAAACCTGCAACCCATCGACACGCCAATAAAAATTTTCCTCTATAAACACACAACTGAAATGAATCACCCACAATAAATGTTTCACTTGACATCTCTCTGCTTTCTATATGCTGTGAGGTGACTCCCTCACGTTTGGGCTGGACCATTTTCTGCCCTCCCTGGGAGCCCTCTGCTTCCCGGGCGGCCCTCTCACTCAGCCGCCCACCAGTGGTCGGAGTGGACGGACGTCGCTCCGCCCTTCAGAACGTTCGTCCATCTTTACTTTTATTTAGGGCTTCTGCCTTATCAAAACATGCCTAACATATCAAGACACTTGATACGATCGCTGGGCACACGATCAAATATAGGCAATTACTATTAACTAGCTTAAAATGAGCTAACTACAAAATTAGATGTACAGGGGCGCTTGCTGGCCTCGGCGTCAGGCGTTGACGCGCTCCTCTGCCCACAAAATCGCTATTTAAACTGTTCCACTGGGCTTCTTTCTTTCCTGACTCGAGCACTAAGTCGTCCCCAGGCTTCATACAAGAATGCCTGACCAATTCCCCTCTTGTCGGAGCAGTAACATGAGATTCTTCCTCTGTTACCAGTAGCTCACAGACACTGCATCTTGCTCCCACAACATCAGCTACTCGAGTGAGGTAAAGACCCATGCCTCGAGCCTCCTACCTTCCTCACAAACTCTCGACAATACATGTCAAGTCCTTCATTTTTATTCTTGATCACTGCTCCCAGTGATCAAGAATAGAACTTAATACTCTTAAACTGTCTGTCAAATTTACCCAATTGTTTTACGGATGTATCTTCATGTCAATATTTCTTCGACCACTTATTTAGGTCAGGTTTTGCAGAATAATTCTCAAGGGAGACTCGTTTCTCAGCTACCTGGGATCATAGCAGCAGGCACGCAGCACAGGTTCCGGAAAATCCAATGGAACCCCGTGTACACTCGCATACTTCGGCGGTACACACCAATCCGAGATTGTAACAGTTCCAGCAGAATCAGGTAGCTGAAAAGAACGGCCATCATAGGTATGTATGAACCGCTGGTACGTTGTTGACGAGACAAATTTCAATATCACACGGTGATTCGACATCTTTAGTCCCTGAAGATCCTGAACATCCACCACAATGACGTCGAGGAGAACCACCTCAACAACCGCCCAAGCTGCAGGCGCAGAAAACTCCAGCCCTGTAGGGTCTATGCGCCGGATAGGGGTACCAAACGACGCCATAACCGCAGCTGCCTCACCGCCCAGCCGTCGCACCACACCGCCGACAGCGACCCTCACTCACGCAGCACTAGGCAACAACTGAAATTCGCAATCGCTGTGACTGCCTCCCCTGACGGCTAGGCAGCGAATCCTTCCTTCCACCCTGGCAGATAGTACCTTTTGACCAAAACACTTATGATATATCATTTAATTAAACAAACTGCTCTCTTACTTCGTGGGCACTTGTGCTATGTTTTTTTTTTTTGCAATTCCAAATATTTGGGGGATTCAAAATATTTTCTTTGCCACATATTTTAGTAATTTTAATATGAGGTTTTCTTTATGAAGCACCATAAGTAATTTATCTTTTCAACTTTAGGATTTGGGTTCCAAACTTTCTTAGAAACAAAGTACATATTTAAATTTGGTGATGGTACATAATTTCCTTATCAATGTAATGCTCTCCTCAGATTTGGAGGAGTGGACATTTGGAGCGTCGAAACATTGCAAACTTTTTCAATTAACAGTGGCAGTTTTTGGATTTCCAGTCAACAGTCAGTTTAACGATGTGCTTTAATGACTCAATTGTTATTAGTCCATTACTTATCCATTTTGACTTTTGAGTGAGATACACATACAATTCCATAGAGAAGATTTCAAACATCAAAATAATCTTTGATCTTTGGGTATTTGTAAAAGTAACAAATGAGATTGTTGATTCATCTTTTAAACTGATCCTCACAATCACTTCTTACAAGTCCAGTTTTACCAAATTTCTCTATTGGATACAAATCACCTCGATGCTTTACAATCAATATTATCAGTCAAATAGTGACAAACATGTTCATTTAAGTGGTTACTACACAAAGTGTTGCCATTGGAAAACACACAAGTGCCTTTCTTAAAGGGATTTCCTGATCATTACCAATCATTACGTTTGAGTTATTAATACAGTCTGCGAGTTTGCTGCTTAGGTGGGAGAAAAATAAGTAAGTCTCGTATTCATCCCAGTGTAAATACATGGTCCCGAGGATTATAGGGTTGCTTGATGTTTTTTTTTTATTACATTAGTGTTCTTGTACATGATTGTTATTAAGTAACAAGAACCAAGATTGAAAGCCCTGTCAACATCGATGACATTAGGGTTTTCTTTTCCTGCAGCAGACAAATACTGCTTGAAATCATAGTTGTTCCTTGGAATACAATATCTCCGTGGAGACATCTCCCGTCATGCAGGGTGCAGTCGCACCTCCACAGATCTCCAGTATCAGCTCTTGATACTGGTAATGGCTCAAAAGGGCCACCACTTACGGGCTATTCATGCCCGTGCCACCTTTTGGGTGGCTTAATCTTCATCAATCAATCAATCAATCTACAATATATCCTGCATCGTATATCTTGTTTGCTTGCCAGAGTATTCTACAATAGCTACAAACAGCAGCTCTTTAATAAGATACTCATTTTTTTTAAAGCTTTCCTGATCTTTGAGGACTGCATAATAGCGGCGCATATTGATGAGAGTATCTGGGAGGGCTGAATTCATAAAATGCAACATATTTTGTCTGGAGGGCCAAAGATAAAATGTTAAATGTTAAACAGGAGATCAGGACAAATAGGGGAGACAAGCCGCCGGCTTCGTGTTCTAATCGAGGCCACTAGTATTAATGGCTCAAGTAAATATATACTTTAATGACAAAAATTTAAAATATATACTATGTTTACAAATTTCTGCCAATTATAAGCCTTAGTTGTAAATCAAGTTAAGAGCTCTTTGTGGCTGACATTCCCAGCTTGGCGCCTTCTTTTGATAATTACTTGCTTGTGGCTGACACACAGTATATAATCTGATTATCTCGGCCATAATTCAGCTTGACATCGATCCTGCATCATAATTAACATATGTATATCTTTACTGCTGTTTTGTGTATTAAAGTTACAACAATTTTATAAGTTAATTTCTTTATGTAAATGGTGAAGATAAAGTGCAATTAAGGTATCATTGCAGCTTGGTAGAATTGTTAAATCCTAAATATATATTGGTTCTTATAATTGAAATATTGTTATATATAAATGTTTGAAAAGAAAATCTATCTATTTTCAATAAATATAAACATTAACGTTTATCAACTCATCTCTGTGAATTACATAAATTATCAGAATTGGGAAGCCTGTATTCCCCGCCTGGCTGGACACTGATGCGTATAAAGTTATCATATGTCCAGACACTGGCGATGGTGTGGTATTATTTAACCATATCTCGGCATTCATTTAAGATACATTTCTTGACAACTTTCTTGTAGTCACAATATTGTCTACATCTGTCTTTATTCTGACATATAAACCTTTAAAGTTAATTAGTATATATGCAAATTAATTACCCAATGATGGCTTGTGTGCAGGCCTTCACACTCCTGAAGCTAGCCATCAACTATAAAATCATATATCCTAACTTTCACTTCAGTTATATGTGAGGGGATGTAGAATCCCCTCAGCTAGATTTCCTAGTTCCTAGATTAGGCTAGTCGCTCTAGGGACTCTAGAAACTGAAGCTTTCAATTTACATATACTTGTGGGATGTCAAATGAAAGCTTATGTTACTGCTTTCAGTTAAAACTAATTAGAGGGTCTGTGATTGCTCTGTAGAGAGAATTACAGAAATTTTTCCGGTTCTGTGGAATAGGAGAGATTTGTAAGTGAAGGTGTGAGGAGGTACTATGACTCAAGAACCGTTACAAGTGGGGGACAGTGGGGGAACGCTGCCTCCCCCCACCAAGGAAGATGTTGAGGCGTTGTTTAGGCCTCCCCCTCCCTGTGACGTCACGCCACGCTACAGGGCGAGGGGCGTCTGTGATTGGGTGTAGGCACTTCTACTCCTATGCCGAGTTTTGGCGCCAATGATTGTTATTGGAAGCGGCACGATGGAGTCGTGCCGGCTTCCTGCTGATTGGTCAAGACAAGGTAGGGGGGGAGATATGGGATGTGAGAGTCTCTACCCGCCTAGAAGTTTAGTTTGAATTGGGCGGCAAGCTGGGAGGTTGTGATCCTGGTGGAGGTGGCGAGGCCACCACCACCACCCCCGTTAATCAGGGTGATCCGGACTAATCTTCTTGCATGGCACTCCTGCCACCCTGGGTGTGTCGAAGCCCAAATTTCGCGTGAAACTGGACTGATAAATACAGGAGTGAAAAGCCTCAGAGACAGTGATCACTCATGGGGCAGCTGCCAGAGCCTCCTGGGGTAACAGGTGGCTCAATTCTCCTGTATGTTCATGGACAATTGGGTGGAATAATGGGCAGGGCCTACCAGTGTAATAAGGTGATATTACGGCCCCCTGTTGGACTTTGAATTCCGCCCGACGCGTCATGTGGTGGCGACGCCGACCATTGTCACCCGTGTCACCCCAGTGTAAGAGCGAGTCATGCTCTAGTTGTTGGGTTGTGGTGGTCCCCCATCCACATGTGGGTATGCCCCGCGGCCACCCAGCCGCCCTCTGCCTCCGCGCCCCCCGCCCGCCCTCCCCCCGCCCCGCCGCCCCCCACCCCACCCCGCGCACCAGCAGCCCGGGTGGGGTGCTGTGACATCACGCGCCACCCGTGGCTACCCTCCTGAGGGCCACGCGGTGGCCACATGTTTGGCCACCACCTTTGGCCAACCCCTTGGTCACTTTCCCGGACAGCCTAGGGCCACATCTTGTCGACACACGAGGAGCGAGCTAAGTGTTGACAGCCAGGAGGTAATGACCTGGGAAATGAGAAAATGTGTGGAAGGAAACGTGAGTACTTGAACAGAGTGTAACAGTCTCCAGTATTAGTGGAAATATGGGTAAAGTTATGCTGTTCCCTAGCCGGCCAGGGTAGGGAAGCAGCTGTGTGACACCTGTCTGTGGCACGTCCAGGTGACTAGTAGAGGAAATACCTGGAGAGGGATATTGTCCACAATACCACCCTTGTAGATTTATATCTGTAGATATATTGTTGTGTGTAGACTGACTCGAGTTTGGGACCAGTCAGTGTAGAAAGTCATCATATAAATGATCCAGTCTGTCGATTCTGTATAATCGTTCAGCCTTGGTTAGTGCCATGGTACTGCGGGTGTAATTATGCCAGTGTAGAATAAGCAGACCCGCGTTGCAGGGTTATTAGTGGATCCTGAGGTCTGTATATTGTCCTGGTGATTTATTTGCATTGTTGATGTAAGGTATTTCTGTGTGTGATTTGCATGTTGTTGTACTGTGTTGTGTGGTGAGTCAGTAGTTGTATCGCTGACTGATTGCCTAATGATGTCATTAGCATGGGGGGCATGCCGACGGCATCATTATGTTGCAGGTTTGTGCAGTGTTATCAGGAANCTGAGATTTTTACAAGTTTTCTGTCTTGTTTTCAAGAGTGCGCAATAAAATCTTTCATAGATGACAAGGATTGTGGACTGCCGGTCATGTCACTAAATGGCTTAGTGTCCCAAGCTCACGAAGGCAACTACCTGGGATCAGGGGCTTTCAGCCATTGCTACAAAGTTATCCATAAGGACGAACCCCACTCTGTCTAAAGCTATTATAAAAGTGTTAATATTGACCACGTACTTCAGGAGGCACAGATGTTGTATACAGCAGGAGATCTTAAAAGGTTCCCAAAGGTAATGGGAAAATGTCCATTTTACCCTGCCATACTCATGTCATATCATGGAAAGTCGACCGTGGATTCTTTGATGGAAATGAACAAAAGACGCCCGTCCGGAGAGCAAAACCCTGATACAGAGCATGCTGGATGTGTGTACTATTGTCAAGACTACACAGTCCAGGTAATATTCATAATGATTTGAAGATAGACAACGTGAGCGTAGTGGTTGACGGGGATACTCCTCAACACCATCCTGGACGCAGGGTCCGTGGCTCCAATAGGAAGCCTGTGTCCAATACTTTTAATACCCTATTAATATTCTCTTTGTTGCGTCCATTCATCCACTTGTAAACCTCTATCATGTCACCCCTAACTCTTCGCCTTTCCAGTGAATGCAATTTAAGCTTTGTTACTCTTTCTTCATGTGAAAGATTTCTAATTTGGGGAATTAACTTGGTCATCCTACGCTGGACAGGTTCAAGTGAATTTATATCCATTCTATAGTACGGCGACCAAAACTGAACTGCATAATCTAAATGGGGTTCTAACCAGAGCAAAATATAGCTGAAGAAAAACACCAGGCGTCTTGTTACTAACGCTTCGATTAATAAATCCCAGTGTCTTATTTGCCTTATTACGAACATTCATGCATTGATCCTTCAGTTTTAAATTCTTACTAATCATAACTCCCAGATCCCTTTCACAATCAGACTTCGCAATCTCGACACCATCTAGCTCGTATCTTGAAACTCTATCATCATTACCTATCCTCAGAACTTTACATTTATTAGAATTAAACTGCATCTGCTAATCTTTTGACCTTTTCAAAACCCTAATTAGATCAAATTGAAGTGATAGTGAGTCGTCTTTTGAGTTAATTTCCCTACCGATTTTTCTATCATTAGCAAATTTGCAGATGTTGCTACTCAAACCTGAATCTAAATAATTTTTATATATTATAAACAACAGAGGTCCCAGGACAGAGCCTTGAGGCACTCCACTAACAACATTATCCCACTCTGACTTAACCCCATTCATACTAACTCTGTTTTCTTTGGAATAGCCATGCCCTAATCCAACTTAATATAGCACCCCTATACCATGAACCTCTATTTTTTTTAATGTCTTTCATGTGGCACCGTATCAAAAGCTTTGCTAAAGTCAAGGTACACAACATCACAATCCTTACCACTATCAACTGCCTCAACTATGCTGGAATAAAATGATAGCAAATTTTTAAACATGAATAGCCATTTGTAAAACCATGTTGTGACTCATTTATTAATTTATGTTTTTCAAGATGAAGACGAATTGTATTTGCAATTATCAATTCAAGTAACTTTGCCACAATAGACGTTAGGCTAATTGGCCGATTGTTTGACGCAAGTGATCTATCTCCTTTCTTAAAAATTGGTACCAGATTAGCTACTTTCCATGACTCTGGCACTCTACCAAACTCTATTGATTTATTAAATATGGTGAACAGTGGCTCGGAAAGCTCTTCTTTGCATTCTTTAAGCACCCTAACAAATACTTCATCCGGACCTGGGGATTTGTTTGGTTTTAATTTTACTGCTTCTTTAGTAACATCCTCCGTGGTAACTGCTAAACTAGTCAACCTGTCCTCGTCCCCACCCACATATATTTGTTCAGCTGAAGGCATATTGTTAAGTTCCTCTTTAGTAAATACAGATATAAATATTAAAAATACTACTTGGGGGTGCAAAGGGGAGCTTTGTGACCCGCTGTCAGTCATGTTTGGTAGATCGATGGAGTCGGGCAGAGTGCCAGAGTTTTGGAAAGTTGCTAATCTGATACCAGTTTTTAAGAAAGGATATAGATCACTTGCGTCTAACTATCGACCAATTAGCCTAACGTCTATTGTGGGAAAGTTACTCGAATCTATAATAGCAAATAAAATTCGTCTTCATCATGAAAAACATAAATTAATAATTGAGTCGCAACATGGTTTTATAAATGGCCGTTCATGTTCAACAAATTTGTTATCTTTTTATTCTAGCATAGTTGAGGCAGTTGATAGTGGTAAGGATTGTGATGTTGTGTACCTTGACTTTAGCAAAGCTTTTGATACAGTGCCACATGAAAGCCTGATTAAAAAAATAGAGGCTCATGGTATTGGGGGTGCTATATTAAGCTGGATTAGGGCATGGCTATACCAAAGGAAACAGAGTATAAATGGAGTCTAGTCAGAGTGGGAAAATGTTGTAAGTGGAGTGCCTCAAGGCTCTGTCCTGGGACCTCTGTTGTTTATAATATATATAAATGATTTAGATTCAGGTTTAGGTAGCAACATTTGCAAATTTGCCGATGATACGAAAATCGGTAGGGAAATTAATTCGGAGGAGGACTCACTATCACTTCAAGTTGATCTAGATAGGGTTTTGAAATGGTCAAACGACTGGCAGATGCAGTTTAATGCTGATAAATGTAAAGTTCTGAGGCTAGGTAATGATGATAGTTACAAGATACGAGCTAGATGGTGTTGAGATTGCGAAGTCGGATTGCGAAAGGGATCTGGGAGTTATAATTAGTAAGAATTTAAAACAAAAGGATCAATGCATGAATGTTCGTAATAAGGCAAATCGGACACTCGGATTTATTAATCGCAGCGTTAGTAACAAGACACCTGGTGTGGTTCTCAAGCTATATCTTGCTCTTGTTAGGCCCCATTTAGATTATGCAGTTCAGTTTTGGTCGCCATATTATAGAATGGATATAAATTCACTTGAACGTGTCCAGCGTAGGATGACTAAGTTAATTTCCCAAATTAGAAATCTTTCATATGAAGAAAGATTAACAAAGCTTAAGTTGCATTCACTGGAAAGGCGAAGAGTTAGGGGTGACATGATAGAGGTTTACAAGTGGATGAATGGACATAACAAAGGGGATATTAATAGGGTATTAAAAGTATCAACACAGGACAGAACGCGAAACAATGGGTATAAATTGGATAAGTTTAGATTTAGGAAAGACTTGAGTAAATACTGGTTCAGTAACAGGGTTGTTGATTTGTGGAACCAATTGCCGCGTAACATTGTGGAGGTGGGGTCCCTCGATTGTTTCAAGCATGGGTTGGACATGTATATGAGTGGGATTGGGTGGTTATAAATAGGAGCTGCCTCGTATGGGCCAATAGGCCTTCTGCAGTTGCCTTTGTTCTTATGTTCTTACTCATCTCCTCATTATCCGTTATTTGACCTGTCTCAGTTTTTAATGAACCTATCCTTTCCCTAGTCTTAGTTCGATATAACTTGAAAAAAACCTTTAGGATTTGTCTTCGCTTGCCCTGCTATGCGAACTTCGTAGTTTCATTTTGCTTTCCTTATCTCTTTTTTTAACATTTCTAACCAGTTGTACGAATTCTTGTTCTAAACTAACCTTCCCCATTCTTAATCCTTTTGTACCACGCTCTTTTCCTTAAAAGGATCTTCAGATCCTTTGTTATCCACTTTGTATCATTAGTATTCGATCTATTAAATTTATATGGTGCATTTATTAGGCCCCATTTAGATTATGCAGTTCAGTTTTGGTCGCCGTACTATAGAATGGATATAAATTCACTTGAACGTGTCCAGCGTATGATAAGAACGTAAGAACAAAGGTAACTGCAGAAGGCCTATTGACCCATACGAGACAGCTCCTTTTTGTAACCACCCAATCCAAATCATATACATGTCCAACCCACACTTGAAACAATCGAGGGACCCCAATTCCACTACGTTTCGTGGTAATTAGTTCCAGAAATCAACAACCCTGTTACCGAACCAGTATTTACCCAAGTCTTTCCTAAATCTAAACTTGCCCTATTTATATGCAGTGTTTTGCGTTCTGTCAGGTGCAGTCTCAGTGAGAGGTTGTGTTAGCTGGAGCTCCGATTGTAGTAACATTATTATAGCAATAATGGAAGGATTAGTGAAGGAATTGATGAATCTAGTTGGAACTCTGAGAGCAGAAATGGATTCCTTACGTGAGGAGGTACGACAGCTGAAACATCGGGAAGAAACGAAGGAGGAGATCAATATTAACAAGACCCCGTCGTGGAAGGTCGTTAAGGGCAGGGGTCTTAAGGCGACCTTGACGAGGCCGCCTACAGACGCCCTAAGGATATCAAATTCATTTGCCGCGTTGGAAGACGAATGCTGTGGCGAGCCTGCAGTTCACTCGAAACGGAAATCAGCGAAGAGCAACGAAGCACAGGCACCTCAAGGCCCTCAGAAAGTTAAGGAGGTACCTAAACGAATTTTGGGTGTGGGAGATTCCCAGGTGAGGTATTTAGATAGGACTTTTTGTGCCAGAGATAGGGGGAACAGGTTAAGGGTTTGGGAATGAATGGTTCTCGAGGACACTTGGTGTCAATTGCCGGCTGGAAAGATATTGCAAATCAAATGCAATATCTTTCATAGACAACTGGAAACTTCTATAGAAGAAATGAAATGAATGCTCGTGATGGGTGCATCTATTGAGGGCTGCGGTTGTTGCTGTTGTGAACTCGTTGGAACCAGTGGTTAGAGGCATTTGTTTGGGTTTAAAACTGTTAGTAGATAGTGGTATGAGAATTAATAGGGAGGAAGGAGGTAATAAAAGTATGTGTTTGTTGGAGAAACAAATTGGCAAAATGATCAGGGAAAGAGAAGGGCCTCAAAAATAACAATTCACTTAGGGTATAATACACTAACAGTAGAAGTCTAAGAAAAAACAAACGAGTTAAAGGCTCTTGTCTGTACAGAAAAAATAGATATTATTGCACTTACCGAAGCGTGGATGAATGTAGAAAATAGAGAACTATTAGCTGAATATCAAATAAATGGATTCAAACTATTTCAGACAGATATATTAGACGAGAGGTGGGGGAGTAGCCATTTATGGTAGGGACAATTTGAAATGTAGTCTCAGAGGGAATCAAAACTGAGCCACACACAAACTATTTGGATAAAATTAAACGAAAAAGCAATATTATAATAGTTGTATATAGGCCACCAAATTTAGACGGAATGGAAGCAAAGCATCTATGGGATGAAATATCTAGAGCATCTAGGTCTAACAGTATTTGTCATGGGTGACTTTAATTTTAGTGGAATAAACTGGGTTATCTTGAGGTTATCTTGAGATGATTTCGGGGATTTTTAGTGTCCCCGCGGCCCGGTCCTCGACCAGGCCTCCATCCCCATGAAGCAGCCGTGACAGCTGACTAACACCCAGGTACCTATTTTACTGCTAGGTAACAGGGGCATAGGGTGAAAGAAACTCTGCCCAATGTTTCTCCCCGGCGCCTGGGATCGAACCCAGGATCACAGGATCACAAGTCCAGCGTGTTGTCTGCTCGGCCGACCGGCTGGTTGAACAAAACAAGGAATAATGAAGCAGAAGATTTTCTAGAATTAATTGATGATTGCTTTCTTACGCAACATATTAAGGAACTAACGCAGGAAAATATTTTAGATTTAGTGTTAACTAACAGGGAAACACAAATTAAGGACATGGAAATAGGGAGTGAGCTCGGGAAGAGTGTTTATAAAGAAATCAGATTTAGCATAGAATGGAATAGATCTGTAGGAGAAAATTCTGTTAGTGCCTGATTTTCGAAAAGCTGATATCAATAGCCTAAGAAATTTTGGGGGTCAAATAGATTGGAATGTCTTGGGGTTGGGGTGTGGGCTAGACGTGAACCCAGCGACAGGTGACGGGAAAGGGATTTCGATGTCGATTTAAAATATAACCTATTTAAAAATATTCTAAGCAAAGCCCAGGAACGTAGTATACCATATAATTGAATAGATCGAATACTAATGATCCAAAGTGAATAACAAGGATCTGAAGAACCTTACAGGTAAGAGAGAGCGTGGTACAAAAGGATTAAGAATGAGCAAGTCGGTTTAGAACAGGAATTCGTACAAAGGTTAGAAATGTTAGAGATGTTAGAATTAGTCCTGCCTCTTTGGACTAAAAAGATAAGGAGCACAAAAAGAAACTTAAGTTGGCATAGCAGGGCAAGCAAAGAAAAGTCCTAAAGTTTTTTTTTCAGTTATATTGAACAAAGTTTAGGGAAAAAGATAGGTTAACTAAAAACCGAGACTGGTAAGATAACGGATAATAATGAAGAGAGGGGTAGTATTTTAAATAAATATTTTATTCTGTATTTACTGAAGAGGAACTTAACAATATGCCTTCAGCCGAACAAGTCTGTGGGTGGGAGGAGAACAGGTTGACTAGTTCAGCAGTTACCAGGAAGGATATAATTAAACAAATAGTAAAACTCAAACCAAACAATTCCCCAGCGCCAGACTAAGTGTTTGCAGGGTGCTTAAAGAATGCAGAGAGGAGCTTTCCGAGCCACTGTCTACCATATTTAATAAATCAATAGTCAGGCAGAGTGCCAGAGTCATGTAAGGTTGCTAATGTGGTACCAATTTTTAAGAAAGAAGGTAGATCACTTGCGTCAAACTATCGGCCAATTAGCCTAACGTCTATATTTGAAAATTCTTTTATCTCCCAAATAGCACCATTCCCAGAAAGGATGCGGGCGCAAGGAATATTAATGACGCCTCAACTGACAGCGGGATGAATACATGCATTTCGTATCTCGTTAGGTGGTAATAAAGATTAGGCGAATTAACGCACTATTATTTGAGCCCTGAAGCTGGTCTTGTATGCAAAACTGCAATAGTACAGCCTCGCGCATCTAAATAAACGCCCAAATCTTGATGTAAATAAACAATAAATGTGTTAAAATCTTGACCCGTCTCGTCCCCCTCCCAGTTCAGCTCGTTGATGCCGTGAGGGGGACTTAGTGGGCGGCTGCTGGAGTGTGATGCTCCTTGGAACAGTCCTCTGTCCTTTTGTGGCTTTGTGCTCCTGCTGCTGTCCTCTCTAATTGTGCTGAACGACTTTTCCTTTTCCTTCTGTTAGTTTTTCTCCCCCTCTTCTATCTGCTTGTCGTTTCCAGCCGACCTTTTGCTTGTTTTTTTTTATTTCTTTGGACTTCTTCTATTTTGACTCCCAGGTGCTTGAGGAGGCATACTCTTGCACCCGTAGAACTGTAGTACCCATCGTCTCGAGCAAGGGAACCTTTTATTGACAATCCTCCTTTCGTCCCTGAACCCGATCTCGACGGACTGACTGACTGACACCATTAAGGTAGCGTTTGTGGGGCGTATACTCACGATGCACCCCTAGGGGGCCCCGGCATGATCGGCGATAGCTTCCTGTTGGGTGTCCTGCCTCTAGATGTACCTCCATGGTGGGTATGGGGGCACATTCGTGGATGAATGTCACTCTTCGTATTTATGTCGTTGAGTGTTTGTTGTACCATCTCAGGCTCTTGGGGGGGCGACCGAGCCCCGAGTCGGCCTGTATTGGAAACTGGGTTCTGTAGCCCCGTTGCATTGGGCCCCGACCATGCTCCTTCTTTGACCATCCTGACTTCTTCCCCCAGCTCCCCTCCCTCCTCTGTGGTTGGGTCGAGCCTCAAGCCCCAGTGGTGAACCTCTTGACATCCTGACTTCTTCCCCAGCTCCCCTCCCTCCTCTGTGGTTGGGTCGGCTCAGCCCCAGTGGTGACCTCTTCGTCCCCTGGAGAGGCTAAGTCTCTCGTTGTGACTACTGCGCCTTTTAAACCCTCTCTCTGGGGATTCTCAACACCATCCGCGCCACGGCCGCACTCGCTCGATTCTCCTGTACTGATGCGTATCAGGCCTTGTTTGGTCC
>WNGS01000236.1:79431-95011 GCA_020271785.1 Procambarus virginalis | reverse complement strand
CGTAACGACGGAGAAAAATCACGGTACCCTCCTCCGTCCAAACTGATACAACCCGGTGGGCAGTTACAAGCTCAATACTGTAAATGGCCATCACAGGGATATGGAGCATATCGCACATAACCCTTTCTATTGCCGCATATCCAGCACGACCAGTGAACTCCAGGCCCACGGTTTCACGCACTTAACAGGAGGAAGGGGACCACCCATGGCAAGCTCGCCACGTCAACACGCAGCCAGCCAACAGCAGGGGGGGGGGCAGAGACGCCCACACCCCCTGGGTGACGAAATCAGCAAACCCCCAAACTACCCAAGGCCAGACGATACGTCTGTACCCCACTGAGCTCCAGGTGGACTCCCTGTCTTGCACATGGTATCTGTACACGGGGGTTCACCAATGCAAACTACCTTAAGCCAATCACCCAGAAAAAATCGGCGTTCAGACAACACTCAGTCCCTCCCCCTATTTAAATTCTTAAACAAACTCACTCCTCACATTTTCATGTGCCATTTATATTTACAAAACCCTGTTCTTAAATGCAAACCATGTACTGAAACTCTTCCTGGACAGATTTAACAGAACTAATAATCACCACCACACAAGAAATAAATATCTGATATCCCCAGAGTCAAATTTAATCTGTGTAAACAGTATACGAATAAAGGGACCTAGTCTATTGATCTCCCTCTAACGAATTGAAAAGCTGTCCAACTTTTGCCTTGTTCAAAATAGAACCAAAAATTACCTAATTTAATCTTCATAGTTTCCCTACCTAGCGCTTAAAACTCGCACTGTATCTTGGTACCCAATCCCCCAATATAGGTACCTAAGCCAAACAACTTTACCATTGTAATCATTGCTATAATCTTTTATCATTGTTGTTATTTTGAATCCATATTGTGCTGCATATACCTTGAAATAACTAAAATTATGCTAAAATTACCTGTTGAAACCCTTTAATTTTACCTTAATGTATCTACTAGTCGTTGCCAAATTCTTATAGTACACCTGTTCAAATGTTTGAAATTTTGCTAGAAATTACCTACTTAAAATTGTTAGATTCAAGACCTGCCCGAAACGCTATGCGTGTTAGTAGCTATACTAGAATGTATAAACATCAATGCTTTGTAATCTCAGAAGCCCAATTACCTTGTATATATATAAATAAATTAAATGTTGTTGCCTTTTAATCACATGGTAGCTTGTACTTCGTATCTAGTATCTTTGCGAAACTGTGCTATTTGCAGACAAGATATTTTATATGTAATTATGCAGATTATTTATTGAAATACAACTATCAAATACACACACAATCATTATTCGCTCACCATAGCCCGTGCTACTTGATACTGTTTTTTCGAGCAGCTGAATTTAAAACAAGAAGATAATATATTCAGTGAGAGCTCCTTTGAGGTAAAGTGTGAACTGCCTTTTGCTTTGCCTGTTAGTGTTGTTTGCAGACAAGTGCAAGAGATCCCACTGCTTTATTGTTGACCGGAAAATGAGCAACACTTACCAGTCCCTAGTATGCAGAGGATACAAGTGTCGATTGCAATGATAAATGTAGCAAATCTATTAATTTATTTCATGCCAACTTATTTGCATCCCAGGGTTGCCGAGGAGCACTGAAGACTTGTGAATATTATTTTCATATTTCACGACCTAATAGTAACATGTGTCGGAATGTGAGACAGTAAGATGTCGTTACTTTATGAAGGTGTCAAGAATGCTGAATTAGATAAAAATTAAAACATTCTTTACAATGTCAAAACAAGTTCCCCTCTGAAGGAATATTTTGCTACTTACACTGCTACGAAACCTGACAAGCTAAGTTTATTTTCGCCTTCACTTCAAAGTGTGCAGCAGCTCAAGACTGACTGAGATTTTTACAAGTTTTCTGTCTTGTTTTCAAGAGTGCGCAATAAAATCTTTCATAGATGACAAGGATTATGGACTGCCGGTCATGTCACTAAATGGCTTAGTGTCCCAAGCTCACGAAGGCAACTACCTGAGATCAGGGGGTTTCAGCCATTGCTACAAAGTTATCCATAAGGACGAACCCCACTCTGTCTAAAGCTATTATAAAGTGTTAATATTGACCACGTACTTCAGGAGGCACAGATGTTGTATACAGCAGGAGATCTTAAAAGGTTCCCAAAGGTAATGGGAAAATGTCCATTTTACCCTGCCATACTCATGTCATGTCATGGAAAGTCGACCGTGGATTCATCGATGGAAATGAACAAAAGACGCCCGTCCGGAGAGCAAAACCCTGATACAGAGCATGCTGGATATGTGTACTATTGTCAAGACTACACAGTCCAGGTAATATTCATAATGATTTGAAGATTGACAACGTGAGCGTAGTGGTTGACGGGGATACTCCTCAACACCATCCTGGACTCAGGGTCCGTGGCTCCAATAGGAAGCCTGTGTCCAATACTTTTAATACTCTATTAATATCCTCTTTGTTGCGTCCATTCATCCACTTGTAAACCTCTATCATGTCACCCCTAACTCTTCGCCTTTCCAGTGAATGCAATTTAAGCTTTGTTAATCTTTCTTCATGTGAAAGATTTCTAATTTGGGGAATTAACTTGGTCATCCTACGCTGGACACGTTCAAGTGAATTTATATCCATTCTATAGTACGGCGACCAAAACGAAACTGCATAATCTAAATGGGGCCTAACTAGAGCAAGATATAGCTTGAGAACCACACGAGGTGTCTTGTTACTAACGCTGCGATTAATAAATCAGAGTGTCCGATTTGCCTTATTACGAACATTCATGCATTGATCCTTTTGTTTTAAATTCTTATAATCATAACTCCCAGTTCCCTTTCGCAATCCGACTTCGCAATTTAAACACCATCTAGCTCGTATCTTGTAACTCTATCATCATTATCTAGCCTCAGAACTTTACATTTATCAGCATTAACTGCATCTGCCAGTCCTTTGACCATTTCAAAACCCTATCTAGATCAACTTGAAGTGATAGCGAGTCCTCCACCGAATTAATTTCCCTACCGATTTTCGTATCATCGGCAAATTTGCAAATGTTGCTACTCAAACCTGAATCTAAATCATTTATATATATTATAAACAACAGAGGTCCCAAGACAGAGCCTTGAGGCACTCCACTTACAACATTTTCCACTCTGACTTGACTCCATTTATACTAACTCTGTTTTCTTTGGTATAGCCATGCCCTAATCCAGCTTAATATAGCACCCCCAATACCATGAGCCTCTATCTTTTTAATCAGTCTTTCATGTGGCACTGTATCAAAAGCTTTGCTAAAGTCAAGGTACACATCACAATCCTTACCACTATCAACTGCCTCAACTATGGTAGAATAAAAAGATAACCAATTTGTTAAACATGAACGGCCATTTATAAAACCATGTTGCTATTCAATTATTACTTTATGTTTTTCAAGATGAAGACGAATTTTATTTGCTATTATAGATTCGAGTAACTTTCCCACAATAGACGTTAGGCTAATTGGTCGATAGTTAGACGCAAGTGATCTATCTCCTTTCTTAAAAACTGGTATCACATTAGCAACTTTCCAAAACTCTGGCACTCTGCCTGACTCTATTGATTTATTAAATATGATTGACAGTGGGTCACAAAGCTCCTCTTTGCATTCTTTCAGCACCCTGGCAAACACTTCATCCGGCCCTGGGGATTTGTTTGGTTTGAGTTTTACTATTTGTTTAAGAACATCCTCCCTGGTAACTGCTAAACTCGTCAACCTGTCCTCGTCCCCACCCACATAGACTTGTTCGGCTGAAGGCATATTGTTAAGTTCCTCTTTAGTAAATACAGATACAAAATATTTGTTAAAAATACTACTCATCTCTTCATCACTATCTGTTATTTGACCTGTCTCAGTTTTTAATGGACCTATCCTTTCCCTAGTCTTAGTTCGATATAACTGAAAAAACCCTTTAGGATTTGTCTTTGCTTGCCCTGCTATACGAACTTCATAGTTTCTTTTGCTTTCCTTATCTCTTTTTTAACATTTCTAACCAGTTGTACGAATTCCTGTTCTAAAGTGACCTCCCCATTTTTAATCCTTTTGTACCAAGCTCTCTTTTTACCTATAAGGTTCTTCAAATTCTTTGTTATCCACTTTGGGTCATTAGTAATCGATCTATTCAATTTGTGTGGTATACTACGTTCCTGTGCTTTGTTTAGAATATTCTTAAATAAGTTATATATTGAATCCACATCGAAATCCCCATTTACATCACCTATCGCTGGGTTCATGTCTCGCTCCAAGACCGGCCCACACCCCATACCCAAGACTTTCCAATCAATTTGACCCAAAAAATTTCTTAGGCTATTAAAATCAGCTTTTCGAAAATCTGGCACTTTAACAGAATTTTCTCCTACAGGTCTATTCCATTCTATGCTAAATCTGATTTCTTTGTGATCACTGTTCCCTAGCTCACTCCCTATTTCGATGTCATTAATTTGTGTTTCCCTGTTAGTTAACACTAAATCTAAAATATTTTTTCCCGTGTTGGTTCCTTAATGTGTTGCGTAAGAAAGCAATCGTCAATTAATTCTAGAAAATCTTCTGCTTCACTATTCCCTGTTTTGTTCAACCAGTTTATTCCACTAAAATTAAAGTCACCCATGACATAAATACTGTTAGATCTAGATGCCCTAGATATTTCATCCCATAGATGCTTTGCTTCCATTCTGTCTAAATTTGGTGGCCTATATATAACTCCTATTATAATATTATTTGCTTTTTCGTTTAATTCTATCCAAATAGTTTGTGTGTGGCTCAGTTTTGATTCCCTCTTTGCGACTACATTTCAAATTGTCCCTAACGTATATGGCTACTCCACCTCCTCGTCTAATATATATCTATCTGTGTGAAATAGTTTAAATCCATTTATTTGATATTCAGCTAATAGTTCTCTATTATCTACATTAATCCACGTTTCGGTAAGTGCAATAATATCTATTTTTTCTGTGCAGACAAGAGCATTTAATTCGTTAATTTTATTTCTTAGACTTCTACTGTTAGTGTAATATACCCTAAGTGAATAGTTATTCTGAGGCCCTTCTCTTTCCCTGATCATTTTGCCAATTCCTTTCTCCCACAAACACATACTTTTATTACCTCCTTCCTCCAAATCAATTCCCATACCTCTATCAACTAACAGTTTAAACCCAAACAAACACCTCTAACCACTTCTTCCAACGAGTTCGCAACAGCAACAACCCCAGCTCTCGATAGATGCACCCCATCACGAGCATACATTTCATTCCTTCCATAGAAGTGTTCCCAGTTGTCTATGAAAGATATTGCATTTGATTTGCAATATCTTTCCAGCCGGCAATTGACACCAAGTGCCCTCGACATCCATTCATTTCCCACTCCCTTTCTTGGAAGAATGCCACATATGATTGGGATTCCTCCCTTGCTTCTAACTAATTCAATGGCTGTCCTGAATCTCTGTATTAGTTCCTCACTCCTAACTCTTCCAACATCATTACCCCCTGCACTAATACAAATAATGGGTTTGTTCCCATTTCCCGTCATAATATCATTCATGTTTCCAACAATATCACCAATTCCAGCTCCCGGATAGCACACCCTTAATCTGTTCCCCCTATCTCTGGCACAAAACGTTCTGTCTAAATATCTCGCCTGGGAATCTCCCACAACCAAAATTCGCTTCGATTCTCCCTTTTCCTTTCGAGCAGTTTGAGGGACCTGGGTTTCAATGCTCCTCGTTGCTTTGCCTTTGCCTCCTCGTTGAACAACAGGTTCACCACAGCACTCGTCCTCTAACACATCAAATGCGTTAAAAGTCCTTGGGCTATTAGGTGTCGGTTTTGCCAAGGTTTTCTTAAGACCCCTGTCTTTCACAACTTGCCAAGACGAGGACTTCTTAATACTGGTCTCAACAAAGGCCTCCTTTGTTTCTTCCTGATGTTGCTTCAGCAAACGTACCTCCTCCCGTAGCGAATCCAGCTCTGTCCTCAGATCTCCAACTAGATTGACTTCGTAATCTCAACACCATCTAGCTCGTATCTTGTAACTCTATCATCATTACCTAGCCTCAGAACGTTACATATATTAGCATTAAACTGCATCTGCCAATCTTTTGACCCATTTCAAAACCCTATTTAGATCAACTTGAAGTGATAGTGAGTTTTATTCTGTGTTAATTTCCCTAGCGATTTTTGTATCGTCTGCAAATTTGCAGATGTTGCTACTCAAACCTGAATCTAAATCAATTTTTTATATTATAAACAACAGAGGTCCAAGGACAGAGCCTTGAGGCACTCCACTAACAACATTATCCCACTCTGACTTAACCCCATTCATACTAACTCTGTTTTCTTTGGAATAGCTATGCCCTAATCCAACTTAATATAGCACCCCCAATACCATGAGCCTCTATTTTTTTAATCAGTCTTTCATGTGGCACTGTATTAAAAGCTTTGCTAAAGTCAAGGTACACAACATCACAATCCCTACCACTATCAACTGCCTCAGCTATGCTGGAATAAAAAGATAGCAAATTTGTTTAACATGAACGGCTATTTGTAAAACCATATTGCGACTCATTTATTAATTTATGTTTTTCAAGATGAAGACGAATTGTATTTGCAATTATCGATTCAAGTAACTTTCCCACAATAGACATTAGGCTAATTGGCCGTTAGTTTGACGCAAGTGATCTATCTCCTTTCTTAAAAATTGGTACCACATTAGCTACTTTCCATGACTCTGGCACTCTACCTAACTCTATTGATTTATTAAATATGGTAGACAGTGGCTCGGAAAGCTCTTCTTTGCATTCTTTAAGCACCCTGACAAATACTTCATCCGGCCCTGGGGATTTGTTTGGTTTTAGTTTTACTATTTGTTTAGTAACATCCTCCCTGGTAACTGCTAAACTAGTCAACCTGTCCTCGTTCCCACCCACATAGACTTGTTCAGCTGAAGGCATATTGTTAAGTTCCTCTTTAGTAAATACAGATATAAAATATTTATTAAAAATACTACTCATCTCCTCGTCATTATCCGTTATTTGACCTGTCTCAGTTTTTAATGGACCTATCCTTTCCCTAGTCTTAGTTCGATATAACTGGAAAAAACCTTTAGGATGTGTCTTCGCTTGCCCTGCTATGCGAACTTCGTAGTTTCTTTTTGCTTTCCTTATCTTTTTTAACATTTCTAACCAGTTGTACGAATTCCTGTTCTAAACTAACTTCCCCATTCTTAATCCTTTTGTACCACGCTCTTTTCCTTATAAGGATCTTCAGATCCTTTGTTATCCACTTTGGATCATTAGTATTCGCTCTATTCAATTTATATGGTGCATTTATTAGGCCCCATTTTAATTATGCAGCTCAGTTTTGATCGCCGTACTATAGAATGAATATAAATTCACTTGAACGTGTCCAGCGTATAAGAACATAAGAACAAAGGTAACTGCAGAAGGCCTATTGACCCATACGAGACAGCTCCTATTTATAACCACCCAATCCAAATCATATAAATGTCCAATGAAACTATCGAGGGACCCCAATTCCACTACGTTTCGTGGTAATTAGTTCCAGAAATCAACAACCTTGTTACCGAAACAGTATTTACCCTAGTCTTTCCTAAATCTAAACTTGCCCAATTTATATGCAGGGTTTTGCGTTCTGTCAGGTGCAGTCTCGGTGAGAGGTTGTGTTAGCTGGAGCTCCGATTGTAGTAACATTATTATAGCAATAATGGAAGGATTAGTGAAGGAATTGATGAATCTAGTTGGAACTCTGAGAGCAGAAATGAATTCCCTACGTGAGAAGGTACGACAGCTGAAACATCGGGAAGAAACGAAGGCGGAGACCAATATTAATAAGATCTCGTCGTGGAAGGTCGTTAAGGGCAGGGGTCTTAAGATGACCTTGACGAGGCCGCCTACAGACGCCCTAAGGACATCAAATTCATTTGCTGTGTTGGAAGACGAATGCTGTGGCGAGCCTGCAGTTCACTCGAAACGGAAATCAACGAAGAGCAACGAATCCCAGGCCCCTCAAGGTGCTCAGAAAGTTAAGGAGGTACCTAAACGAATTTTGGGTGTGGGAGATTCCCAGGAGGTATTTAGATAGGTCGTTTTGTGTTAGAGATAGGGGGAACAGGTCTGCTATCCGGGAGGTGGAATTAGAGATATTGTTGACAACATGAAAGATATTATGATGGGAAATGGGAACAAACCCATTATTTGTATTAGTGCAGGGGGTAATGATGTTGGACGAGTTAGGAGTGAGGAACTGGTAAAGAAATTTAACAAAGCCATAGAATTAGTTAGGAGCAAGGGAGGAATCCCGATCATATGTGGCATTCATCCGAGAAAGAGCGTTGGGAATGAATGGTTGTCGAGGGCACTTGGTGTCAATTGCCGTCTGGAAAGATATTCCAAATTAAATGCAATATCTTTCATAGACAACTGGAAACTTCTATGGAAGAAATGAAATGAATGCTCGTGATGGAGTGCATCTATCAAGGGCTGGGGTTGTTGCTGTTGTGAACTCGTTGGAACCAGTGGTTAGAGGCATTTGTTTGGGTTTAAACTGTTAGTAGATAGTGGTTTTGGAATTAATTTGGAGGAAGGAGGTAATAAAAGTATGTGTTTGTTGGAGAAACAAATTGGCAAAATGATCAGGAAAAGAGAGCCTCAAAATAACAATTCACTTAGTGTAATATACCCTAACAGTAGAAGTCTAAGAAAAAACAAAAGAGTTAAAGGCTCTTGTCTGTACAGAAAAAATAGATATTGCATTTACCGAAGCGTGGATGAATGTAGAAAATTGTGAACTATTAGCTGAATATCAAATAAATGGATTCAAACTATTTCAGACAGATATGTTAGACGAGAGGTGGGGGAGTAGCCATGTATGTTGGGGGCAATTTGAAATGTAGTCTTGGAGGGAATCAAAACTGAGCCCCACACAAACTATTTGGATAGAATTAAACGAAAAAGCAAATATTATAATAGGAGTTGTATATAGGCCACCAAATTTAGACGGAATGGAAGCAAAGCATCTATGGGATGAAATATCTAGAACATCTAGATCTAACAGTATTTGTCATGGGTGACTTAATTTTAGTGGAATAAACTGGGTGAACAAAACAATGAATAATGAAGCAGAAGATTTTCTAGAATTAATTGATGATTGCTTTCTTACGCAACATATTAAGGAACCAACGCGGGGAAATAATATTTTAGATTTAGTGTTAACTAACAGGGAAAAACAAATTAAGGACATGAAATAGGGAGTGAGCTAGGGAAGAGTGATTATAAAGAAATCAGATTTAGCATAGAATGGAATAGATCTGTAGGAGAAAATTCTGTTAGTGCCTGATTTTCGAAAAGCTGATATCAATAGCCTAAGAATTTTTTTTGGGTCAAATAGATTGGAATGTCTTGGGGATGGGGTGTGGGCTAGACGTGAACCCAGCGAGAGGTGACGGCAAAGGGATTTCGATGTGGATTCAAAATATAACCTATTTAAAAATATTCTAAGCAAAGCCCAGGAATGTAGTATACCATATAAATTGAATAGATCGAATACTAATGATCCAAAGTGGATAACAAAGGATCTGAAGAACCTTATGGGTAAAAAGAGAGCATGGTACAAAAGAATTAAGAATGAGCAAGTCAGTTTAGAACAGGAATTAGTACAACTGGTTAGAAATGTTAAAAAAGATAAGGAGCACAAAAAGAAACTAAAGTTGGTATAGCAGGGCAAGCAAAGAATAGTCCTAAAGTTTTTTTTCAGTTATATTGAACAAAGTTTAGGGAAAAGATAGGTAAACTAAAAACTGAGACAGGTAAGATAACGGATAATAATGAAGAGAGGGGTAGTATTTTAAATAAATATTTTCTCTGTATTTACTGAAGAGGGACTTAACAATATGCCTTTAGCCGAACAAGTCTGTGGGTGGGGAGGAGAACAGGTTGACTAGTTCAGCAGTTACCAGGAAGGATATAATTAAACAAATAGTAAAACTCAAACCAAACAATTCCCCAGCGCCAGACTAAGTGTTTGCAGGGTGCTTAAAGAATGCAGAGAGGAGCTTTCCGAGCCACTGTCTACCATATTTAATAAATCAATAGTCAGGCAGAGTGCCAGAGTCATGTAAGGTTGCTAATGTGGTACCAATTTTTAAGAAAGAAGGTAGATCACTTGCGTCAAACTATCGGCCAATTAGCCTAACGTCTATATTTGAAAATTCTTTTATCTCCCAAATAGCACCATTCCCAGAAAGGATGCGGGCGCAAGGAATATTAATGACGCCTCAACTGACAGCGGGATGAAATACATGCATTTCGTATCTCGTTAGGTGGTAATAAAGATTAGGCGCATTAACGCACTATTATGAGGGCCCTGAAGCTGGTCTTGTATGCAAAACTGCAATAGTACAGCCTCGTGCATCTAAATAAATGTCCAAATCTTGATGTAAATAAACAATAAATGTGTTAAAATCTTGACCCGTTTCGTCCCTCTCCAAGTTCAGCTGGTTGATGCCGTGAGGGGGGACTTAGTGGGCGGCTGCTGGAGTGTGATGCTCCTTGGAACAGTTCTCTGTCCTTTTGTGGCTTTGTGCTCCTGCTGCTGTCCTCTCTAAGTGTGCTGAACGACTTTTCCTTTTCCTTCTGTTTCGTTTTTCTCCCCCCTCTTCTCCTATCTGCTTGTCGTTTCCTGCCGACCTTTTGCTTGTTTTGGTTATTCCTTTGGACTTCTATTTTGACTCCCGGGTGCTTGAGGAGGCATACTTTTGCACCCGTAGAACTGTAGTACCCGACGACTCGAGCGAGGGGAACCTTTTATTGTCAATCCTCCTTTCGTCACTGAACCCGATCTCGACGGACTGACTGACTGACACACCATTAAGGTGGCGTTTGTGGGGCGTATACTCACGATGCACCCCTGGGGGGCCTCGGCATGATTGGCGATAGCTTCCTGTTGGGTGTCCTGCCTCTAATTGTAGCTCCATGGTGGGTATAGGGGCACATTCGTGGATGAATGTCACTCTTCGTATTTATGTCGTTGAATGTTTGTTGTACCTTCTCAGGCTCGTGGGGTGGGCGACCAAGCCCCTGAGTCGGCCTGTATTGGAAAACTGGGTTCTGTAGCCCCCGTTGCATTGGGCCCCGACCTTGCTCCTTCTTTGACCCTCTTGACTTCTTCCCCCAGCTCCCCTCCCTCCTCTGTGGTTGGGTCGATCCTCAAGCCCCCAGTGGTGACCACTTCGTCCCCTAGAGCGGCTAAATCTCTCGTTGTGACTACTGCGCCTTTTAAACCCTCTCTCTGGGGGTTCTCAACACCATCCGCGCCACGGCCGCACTCGCTCGATTCCTTCCGGTACTGATGCGTATCAGGCCTTGTTTGGTCCCGCTTCATGGGCCAAATACTTTGATCTCCTCCCTCTTGATTCTGCGCCTCCTGACGATTTCTCCCTCCATCGGCATCTTGTTGATTCCGTGGATGCGTCTGTTACCTTCAACCCCACTCGTCTCGGTACACGTGTCGTTGCTGCTGCTCCTCAGGGTGCAGCTTCCCGCTTGGCTGCCTTATCCTGCCTTAGCGAGATCCCTGTTCGGGTCTCGAAGAACGCTTGGTTGAATCCCAGTGTTGCACTATTCTCTTCCCGCCCCATGTTGCGACCGGTGTTCGGAATCTGCAGGACTGCCACGATGATATTCGGCATATACTTGATGCCCAGGCCATTCTGTCCTCCAGGTAGACTCGTTTACTCGTCCCGCTCATGGGCGTCGCCGTCAACCCCTTCGGGTTGTGAAGATTACCTTTGATGGTAGGACCCTTACATCCTCTGTCATTTTTGCTGTGCCAGGTGCTCTGTCCAGGAGGACATTCCTTCTCCTAGGCTCTGTAACAAGTGCTGGAGGTTTGGGCATGGTGCCCTCCGCTGCTCTGGGACTGTCTCTCTCTGTCCTTCGTGTGGGGGCAAAGGTCACTCTAAGTCGGAGTGCACTTCTCCCCAGGCTCACTGCCTCAACTGCGGTGAGGCCCATCCCACCTTCTCCCGTGCCTGTATCCATTACAAGCTTGAGGCAGCCGTCCTCAACTTGAAGCACCGGGAGCGTTTATCTTTTCCTGAGGCGAGGCGCCAGGTTCACCGGCTCCCACCTTATACTAACGTCTCTTATGCTCACGTGTTGTGCTCTTCCTCTCATCGTCCTTCCCACCTTCCTTAGACTCGCAACCGTTTCCAGGCCTTGGACCCTGATACGCCCACTGCACCCTCCTCTGTTCCTTTGAGTTCTGTCCCGAAGGGTCCCCCTCCTGGTCCTCTGTCTGGGGTTCCCCTTCTTTCTACCTGGTCTGTCATGTCTCCTGTGTCTTCTTCCTCGTCTCCCTCCGATCATCCTTCCCATCCTTCTCCTCCGTCTCTTGACTCTCCATGCTGCCTGTCGGTGTGGGCTGATGTCCATCGTTGTCCCAACGGCCGTCGTATGGGCTCTCGTTCAGCTTCTCATGTTGAGACGCTGTAATCCGTTGCCTGGTATGTAGTTGCTGGGACGCCGGTCTCATTAAATCAGAAGCGTAAGCCTGGCTCCTCTCCTTCCTCCTCCCCAGTGGGTAAGAAGGCTTCGCTTTCTTCCTTGGCCCCTACTACTGACTCTATCGCTCCTTCCCCTTCCATTTCGGTGGTTGCGCCCCCTGTTCCTGCTATGGAGTTTTCTTTGGCCCCCGCTTCCCTCTCAGTTGATGCCCTTGCTGAGATGCCCTCCCCTCTTTCTACTCCCCCCTCTTCCTGCTGCTATCCTTGACTGCTCCTCTCGGTTGTCTCCTCTTCCGGACCTCGCCCGTCTACCTCAGATCTGTTCTCCTGCTTCCTTCCCTCCGTCTTTGCTCAGTTTACCCATGCCCCGTAACCCTAACTTTGCTGACCCTGATCCCGACCCTGTTCTTCTTTAACGCACTATGTTGCTCTTTCGCCTTTGTTTCTTCCATGTTCTCTGTTGTTTTCCTTTCTCTTCTCGTCGATGTCTAGTCTTCAATGGAACGTTCGAGGTCATTACGACAATTTCCTTGAACTCCAACTACTGGTTTTTCGGTTTTCGCCCATTTGTGTTCGTCTCCAGGAGCCAATGCTTGGTGCTCGTCCTGGTCGCTTTCGTGGCTATTCCTTTCTCCCCCCCCCCCAGCTGTTGCTGGGGCTCCTAATTCTTCTGCTCTCTTGATTCGCTCTGATGTTTCCTTTGTCCCCTTACTTTTTCCTTCGCCTCTCCATTGTTTTGCTGCTCGTATCTTTGTTGGGGAAATGGTACACAGTTTGTTCCATTTATCTCTCCCCGAGTGTCCCGCTTTCTCTTCCTGATCTGAAATACCTACTGGACTCCTTGCTGGAGCCTGTATTCCTGCTGGGCGATTTCAATTGTCATCATTCCCTTTGGGTGATGTTACTGACGAACACGCGAGGTCGCCTTCTTGAGCCGTTATCCTCTCATCTCCCTGACTCTCCTGAATTCTGGTGAGCCCACGCATTTGGACTCTCGGACTCGCTCCCTTACCTGTCTTGATCTTTCTCTTTGATCGTCTTCTCTTTACTTAGATTTCACGTGGCAGGTTCTTGATTACCTCATGGCAGTGACCATTTCCCCATCCTTGTTACCTTTTTCTCTTTTCGCCCTCCCCTCTCCTTCCCTAGGTGGCAGTTTGCTAAAGTGGACTGGAATCCATTTACCTCAGTGCTGCTCTCTCTGACCCTCTCCCTTCTGCTTCTCCCTCGCGCTCTCCTCCTTTTTCATGACGCTGTCTTCGATGTTGCCTTCCGCTCTATTCCACGCTCTTCCTCTCGGGTCCATTGAACTGCGTTCCCTGGTGGAATGCAGACTGTGTCGGGCTGTCCGCTGTAAGCGTGCAGCCTGTAAGAGACACCGCCGTCGGCAGACAGCCGATTCTTTTCTTTCGGAAGGCGAGTGCGGTGGCCCGTAGGCCATCCGTACTGCTAAACGTGAATGTTGGGCATCTTTGTTTCCACCATTACGTCCGAAACTCCTCTGCCACAGATCTGGAGCGTATCCGCAAGATAGCGGGTAAGTTCGTTTCCAATGTTTCACGGTTCTTCATCTCCGTGGTACTCTTGTGGCGGACCCGTTGCAGGTTGCTACCGAACTGGTTCCACTTTTCTTCTGTTAGCTCTGGTGTTTCATCTTCCCCAGTCTTTCCTTCTTCGTAAACCTGTCCTTGAATCTCGTCCTTTCGATTTCTGCACACGTCTTCGACTTTCCAATAACGATCCCTTCTCTCTCTCTTAACTTCGTTTCTACCCTGGCCCTCTGCAGTTCTACGGCGGCGGCTCCGATGGCATTCATTATGAGATGCTTCACCATCTCCCTCCTTGCACGTCTCAGTATTTACTGAGTCTGTAAAATCGGATCTGGGAGTCGTCGTCGGTACCTGAGGACTGGCTCGATGCCGTTGTCCTCCCTGTTTCGCAAACTAGGGTCTCTGGGAATCCCCTAAAGACTTTTGCCCTTTTGCCCGCACAAGTTGTCAGCAAACTCTTTGAACGTATGGTTAACGTTTGTTGATGTGGTTCCTGGAACACCATCACCTCTCCCATTCTCAATTGTGTTTTTCCGCAAGTGCCGCAGCACGACAGATGTCCTGGTGAACTTGAAGGTCCATATTCATACTGCTTTTGCTGCGAAGACCTCCATTGTTGCCATCCTTTTTGACCTGGAAAAGGCTTAAGACACCACTTGGCATATCCCAGCTTCATTCTTTTGGCCTTCGTGGTCATCTCCCTTTCTTTCTCCGCAGCTTCCTCTCTAGTCGTTCCTTTCGGGTGAGGCTTGGTACCGCTCTCTCTGCCTCTTTTCGCAATACGAAGGTGTGCCCCAAGGTAGTTGTTCTGAGCACTACTCTCTTTCTGTTGCCCTCAATGATCTTCTTTCTTCTCTTCCTTCAGGCGTCTTTTCTGCTCTCTGTCGATGATCTTGCCCTTTGCTGTCAGGGTGGTGATTTGCCTCTCCTTCAACGTCGGCTTCAACATGGTATTGATGACGTGTCGTCTTGGGCCACCGATCATGGCTTAAAGTTCTCTTCTACTAAGACTTGTGCCATGACGTTTACTCGGAAACGGGTCTTTCTCGTCCCTCTGTCACTTATGTGTCATTCCCTGGAGTACAAAGTTTCCACGAAGCTTTTGGGGTTATTATTTGACAATCGTTTGTCTTGGTCTCCCCATATCTCTTACCTCCGTGTTAAGTGCTCCAAGGCCCTTACCCTCCTTCGGGTATTGTCCCATACTTCTTGGGGAGCGGATAGGCGCACACTCCTTGCTTTACATTCCTCTCTCGTCCTGTCTAAGCTCGATTATGGTGCCCTGCTTCCTTCTGCTCTCCTTCTACTCTTCGCCGTCTTGATGCTTGCAGCATACGGGGTTACGCCTCGGCTCTGGTGCCTTTCGTTCGACTCCCTCCTCAGCTTGTATGTTGAAACTGGCTTCCTGTCTCTCCAGGTCCGCCGTGATCACTACTGTCTTCGCTATCTTGCACGATCTTTGCAACATCCTTCCT
>WNGS01000236.1:15610-72559 GCA_020271785.1 Procambarus virginalis | reverse complement strand
ATATATATGTTTGGCTTTCGGGTTAACGACCACTTGGTCATTGTTTGAGAACGTTCATGTTTGGCTGTCGGGTAACGACCACTTGGTCATTGTGATGAGAACGTTCATGTTTGGCTGTCGGGTTAACGACCACTTGGTCATTGTGATGAGAACGTTCATGTTTGGCTGTCGGGTTAACGCCACTTGGTCATTGTGTTGAGAACGTTCAAGTTTGGCTGTCGGGTTAACGACCACTTAATCATTGTGTTGAGAACGTTCATGTTTGCTGTCGGGTTAACGACCACTTGGTCATGTGTGAGATAACGTTCATGTTTGGCTGTCGGGTTAACGACCACTTGGTCATTGTGTTGAGAACGTTCATGTTTGGCTGTCGGGTTAACGACCACTTGGTCATTGTGATGAGAACGTTCATGTTTGGCTGTCGGTTAACGACCACTAGGTCATTGTGTTGAGAACGTTCATGTTTGGCTGTCGGTTAACGACCATTGGTCATTGTGAGAACGGTCATGTTTGGCTGTCAGTTAACGACCACTTGGTCATTGTGTTGAGACGTTCATGTTTGGCTGTCGGGTTAACGACCACTTGGTCATTGTGATGAGAACGTTCATGTTTGGCTGTCGGTTTAACGACCACTTGGTCACTGTGTGAGAACGTTCATGTTTGGCTGTTGGGTTAACGACCACCTGGTCATTGTGTGAGAACATTCATGTTTGGCTGTCGGGTTAACGACCACTTGGTCATTGTGATGAGAACGTTCATGTTTGGCTGTCGGGTTAACGACCATTGGTCATTGTGATGAGAACGGTCATGTTTGGCTGTCAGGTTAACGACCACTTGGTCATTGTGTTGAGAACGTTCATGTTTGGCTGTCGGGTTAACGACCACTTGGTCATTGTGTTGAGAACGTTCATGTTTGGCTGTTGGGTTAACGACCACTTGGTCATTGTGTTGAGAACGTTCATGTTTGGCTGTCGGGTTAACGACCACTTGGTCATTGTGTTGAGAACGTTCATGTTTGGCTGTTGGGTTAACGACCACTTGGTCATTGTGTTGAGAACGTTCATGTTTGGCTGTCGGGTTAACGACCACTTGGTCATTGTGTTGAGAACGTTCATGTTTGGCTGTCGGGTTAACGACCACTTGGTCATTGTGTTGAGAACGTTCATGTTTGGCTGTCGGGTTAACGACCACTTGGTCATTGTGTTGAGAACGTTCATGTTTGGCTGTCGGGTTAACGACCACTTGGTCATTGTGTTGAGAACGTTCATGTTTGGCTGTCGGGTTAACGACCACTTGGTCACTGTGTTGAGAACGTTCATGTTTGGCTGTCGGGTTAACGACCACTTGGTCATTGTGTTGAGAACGTTCATGTTTGGCTGTCGGGTTAACGACCACTTGGTCATTGTGTTGAGAACGTTCATGTTTGGCTGTCGGGTTAACGACCACTTGGTCATTGTGTTGAGAACGTTCATGTTTGGCTGTCGGGTTAACGACCACTTGGTCATTGTGATGAGAACGTTCATGTTTGGCTGTCGGGTTAACGACCACTAGGTCATTGTGTTGAGAACGTTCATGTTTGGCTGTCGGGTTAACGACCACTTGGTCATTGTGATGAGAACGGGCTGTGGATGAGTCAAGTCTGAGGTTGGGTTTACCATTGTGGTAAGTTGTCTTTTTAGCTCAACCAATGTCTGACCTGATCGATTGTCTTGCGGGATGTTTCTCAAAATTTACATGAAGATGTTCAATTTAGTATTTTGATATATTTAATGTGAAATTTCAGGTATGTACGAGGGTGCATCAGTACAACGGCACTGCAGGTATGGTCAACCAGACCCATGAAATTGGTCTCGTACAACGGCACTGCAGGTATGGTCAACCAGACCCATGAAATTGGTCTCGTACAACGGCACTGCAGGTATGGTCAACCAGACCCATGAAATTGGTCTCGTACACCGACGCTGCAGGTATGGAGGGATTAAAGTTACTTTGAAAAACTTCTCTCGAATCGCAGTTGGTCATTATGTAGTGTGAAACATATTCCCGCCTAAGTACAATAGGTGAAGGGAACACGTCTTAATAATTTTAGTAGGTACACACTATACCTTGAAGCGGTTATCTTCTTATCGATGTAGTCTAAAGCACTCAATGTGTTAACCACTTCAGAGTGGAGAAAAATCTTGGGGCCCATAATTTGAACATTTAGTTGTGGTGTATCATATGGTTAATGTTATGCTAACAATATTTCTATTACATTTCAATCCTCTTCCCCTCCCCCCCCCTCTCCATCCATACTTCTGTTAGTCTGTCTTCTATCCCACCAGTCCAATCAAATGTAAATACAAATACCCCAGAAAGTGATGCTTCAGCTTTGGTTAAGAGACTGGCAAGAGGAAAGTTTTAGCGTGAGGGGAAAGTATCGGGGCTAAACATATCTAGCTGAATATACCGTCGTACAGTTTGGTGAGGCTGAGCACTTGCAGCTACGTGGCCATCATCCGCATCTTACACAAGGTATTGGTAGCCCCTGAACGCTGCCGCATTTCTGTAAATCAACAAATATTGTGGTCAGGCGGCAGACCCTGTGAAGTGTTAGAGGTGAACGTTTCTGGGTCTCCGGAACGGGGTAACGTGGTGTTCCTGATTTGTTGTTAGTGCTAAGTGCCCCACATTATTGGGGGGAGAAATTATTATATAATAACTAGCGGATCTGCTATGAATACTCAATACAATGGTGGGAAAGGAGCCGTTACTAATGTCACTGGGGAATATTCTTTTCCCAAGCTAACAAAGAAGGCTCCGAAGGCAGCAAGTTCTAGGCCGGATGTTCGCCGATGGTTTCCTTCATCCAAGACTACAGCTTGTTAACTTCCTTTCGGATGCTTCCTGAAGCTGTAGGAATATATAACTTAGGTAGAACCATCCTCTATAGACTGGATGTTCCCGTACAAGATGGTGTCGCTGGAGAGGAGCCAGTGTCTTGGCTGCTTCTTGTATGGAAGATGTGGGGCAGCCTCTTGCTTTAAGGACTCTCCCAGAGCTCCTACAAGGCTTTATCCAGATTATTTTGCTCGCTAAATATACCTTTGACTCAGATTCTCTGGAAGAAAAATCATTGTATTAGAACTGTTGGATGATAGTTATAGCTTTGGGATTCGAGCAGTGGTAATCAGCAAAGCACTGATCGAGAAATGTTCGAACGTTATCAGTTGAGATGTGTAACCAACCCGTCCTCGACTCAAGTCCATTACATTCAGCGGTCGACCCCACAGACGCATTCATAAATTTTAACATGCTGTTCATTCAAAACGGGAATTTTCTCAAGTATAAATTAATATTATAATATATTAGCATATTGTGTATATATAGGCATAGGATAGGTTAGGTTAGGCTTTTAGGTTCTGTTGGCGATTATTTGTATTTGTAGTACGTGGGTGAAGCATTTACAGCGTTGTGGTTCAAACAAAAGTCGTCAGTGAAGCACTTGTTCCGGATATGTTCGAACGTCAGCAGTTGTGAGTCGTGTGTAAACCGCTTTTCATTCATAAACAGGGGGTTTGGCGGGTGCATGGAATCACTTTTGGATCTTTGTTTGGAGGACGGGCTGGTGTAACAGCTCGTCCTCATAAAGAAAGGCTAAAGTCCATTCCATACACCTGCTAGACCTCCTGTTTATGAATGGAAAAATGGTTTACACATGACTCACAACTGATGACGTTCAAACATTTCTTGAACAGTGCTTCACTGACGACTTTTGTTTCAACCACAATGTTGTAAATGCTTCACCCACGTATTACACATACAAATAATCACCATGAGAAACTAAATGCCTAAATATGCAAAGTATGCTAATATATAAAAATAATATATTTGGGAATTACTATTTTGAATGAACAGCGTGTTATATGAATGAACCTTTACTGTCGACAACTGGATGGAATTAAAACACTGAAAAAAGTTGCTTGTAAACTTGTTTTTCATTGATAAACAAGAGGTTCGTTGGCTGGATTAACAATCATTTGTCTTTTATTGACGAGACGGTCTGGGCGATGCATGAACTATTCTTGAACAGTGCTTCACTGACATCAGCCTCTCGAATAACAAGTCTAAATGCTTCACTTGTGTACTACAAACACAAATAATTGCCAAAAAGTATGATCACATAATGTACACCTAATATACATTGAATTTTATAGTATAATAAATTAAGTATCGGAACAAATGTTTTTATTGCGGTGTTAAAGTTTATGAACGTCTCATGGGACGGTCGCTGCTCTAACGAGCTTGACCTGAGGAAGAGTTGATTAGTGTGGCTGGTGTTCCCTATAGTGTGTGGAGGCCGTCAAATGTTGCATGCATAAATATTTCTATCACAGCAACATTAACACTTGCTCCGATCATCGTCCCTTTAAATTGGCAGTAAGAATTGTCCACCCTGAAGAGGGTGACCTCAGTTACATATACGAGGCACTGTTATCAGTGCCTTGTTTGTGGTCCTGCAGACTCTACCTTCCCTTAGTTTTCCCGTAATTTTATCCTTAATTTAATACATAAAATTGTGGCAGTGCTCTGGCAGCCTCCTTGGTGTGCTTGGGTTTAGGGCTGACAAAGTGGGTCGTGTACTTGTCTCTGGCTGTAGGTTCAGGAATGCCCCAAATGGCTTGTTTATTATCACATAGACCAACCAGGTCGTAACACTTGCAGGAGAGAATATTCGAAGTAACTAAATCTTTTGTATGGGACTTTACCTCTTTGTTGTACCAATATCTTTCTTCCGTTGTACCCGTAGTCGTCGTCTCTTCTGTAGCTCTCCTCTAATTCTCTCGCCCGTAGTGTTTATTCAAAATTTAATGCTCTTCTGAGGCCAATTTTACACTTAGCGATCGTTTCCTTGGTTGTGACATGGTGTTCAAGCAGATGACCTGGTTTCTATTTTAGGGGAAGAACCATAGCGTGCTCTGGGGGGGAGAGGGGAAGGTCGCCTGTTATTAAATACCCGCAGGTCATCCCATGCTCTCTGTTGTAGCTATAGCTGCTTTGTTGTGGAACTGGTTTTGGTGACCAGTGTTTCCTCCTCTTAGTCTCGTGGTCTGGACCTGTCGTTGTTTCCGGTCAGTTTGTCATCTAACTTTATTAAATGAAGCTTTTATTCTTTCATTCGACATGTATAAATTTTCTGTTGTATCCTGTGTTCTTTGTTAGGAGTATGTACTTGGTAATCCTTAAAATTCTTTGTCAAAGTCGTAAGTTATCCAAGTCTGCTTGGAGTACTAGTTTTATCATTATCACATACAGATAAGGTTAGAAAAGACTCCCTGGCTTCATGTTTTCACTCAGCTGATGCCGTTGATGGGTTCTGTCAATTCGGTGCTTGCTGCACGGTATTGGCTGGGTGGCCCCGGTCAGAAAAAGTACATCATTTGGTCTAGTTTCCCTTTGATCTTGTGAACGAATAGACAAATAACAGACAAACAAATACTTAAACCAAAGATAATTCCATACACAAGTAATCTTTGTCTGTTTCATGTCATGGCAAAGTACGAAGGAGGTTAGGAGACCTGCCTTAACATGTGAGTGAACCCTTCTGTCCTGGGAGCACGAAACTAACCCTCTGCAGACGGAGTCACAATAACGTGGCTGAAGTATGTTGACCAGACCACACAATAGAAGGTGAAGGGACGACGACGTTTCGGTCCGTCCTGGACCATTCTTAAGTCGATTGGGTTGATTGATTTCTAACAATCGACTTGAGAATGGTCTAGGACGGACCGAAACGTCGTCGTCCCTTCACCTTCTAGTGTGGTCGGGTCAACAACTAACCCTCTGTTGTATCTCTGACTGGAACCACAGAGTTCCACTGACTTGTATAATCCAGCCTGGTGATAGACATTGCAACGACTCTTGGAATATCCTTGGCCGTCCCAGCCAGAGGGCTGCTCATAGATACCCAGCAAGGCAAACTTTGGTCCCAGACCAAAGGATACAAGTGTGCACGAATGGAAATGCTCTACTGGAGATTCCACGCTGGTATACATCTGGTCATACTCACTCGCACAACTTAACAGTCGTGAAATTCCATTCTCTTCTACCAGGAGAAGATTATGCTATCTCCTTACTCGTCTGGGTGATGCAGTCAATCATGTCTGTGCAGCCTTTATCCTTGAGATTTACTACCTATGGTATTTATTTTATAAATTTTGTTTCCTTGTAATTTCCCTTTCAGTATGCCAGGCTTTGGCCTTCTGGTCATGTGTAAGTTCTGGTACCATGAGTAAGTTATCCCTACTACCACCATATATTCAAACGTCAATAGTAATCACTCCTTTCCCTGGGATAAAGTCAGGCAGGTTCATCATTACCTTCAGTCACATGGGTCCTCTTACATGTTGGCTTGAAAAGTTTCTTGTTGCCATGTCCAATAGTTTAGCTTGCGTTGTACCACTATACGGTTCTTTTATCTGTGCATGGTTGTAGTCCCCATTATTATTACCCGATAGATTTCTAACAGGCGACAGTCTACCCTTTGTTATAGTAGGTACTGCTATGTTTGTCATAATCTTGCCGGGCTCTGTGTCGTTTAATGGAGGGTTATATATTACGGCTGCTATTTTTGGTCCTCCCTTCGTCATGGTGCCTGTTATGTAGTCTCTGAACTCCTCGCACCCCAGGATATCCATCTCCTTGAAACACCAGTCCTTATCAGCAGGGCCGCCACTCCTCCCCATCCTTCCCTCTGCAGTGTGTGGTGTAATGTTGGCGCGAGTACACAGCCTTCTGGCACTCCAGAATAACGGACAAAACAGTCAATGTGGTATTGGAGGAATCTTTCATTTTGTAGTCAGAAATATTTTGCCAGAAGTGGAAGGTCATTCCTATTTTTTTCTGGTAAAGCCAATGTGTCGAGGATTTTTCGTCTACTAACAGGTGTTACCTTGATATATTGTGTGGTTAAAGTGCAGCTTCTCAGTATGTTAAGAACGTACTGTTCAGCCCGGTTGGGGCTGACTGAGATTTTCCGTAGTGTCACAACCTGGAGGACGTTTTGTGCTGTCCTTATACATAGGTTTCGGATCTAAACAAATCACAGGTTTTTATACCGGTGTTTTCAGGCCGTTCGGAGTTCTAGTTGGATCTTAAATTTTGACGAGGCAATTATTTAAAGTGTGACGGCTTTGGAAAGAGCAGGATTCTAATTAACCATCTTCTTAGTGGCGGTTGTATATGGTACTTGAATTGTGGTGTACAGATGGAGATATATCAGTGACAGGAATATTGCATTAAAAGGATGTTCAGTTTCATGAGATTGTAGACATTTTTACTCGGCCATTTATCATACAAGGAGTGAGGTGGTATGTTGCATCACTTAATAGTGTGTTAACGGCACATAATAATTTGTCTCCGACCAATGCTGGGGATGTAGGGTCTCCCATGACCTGAAGGGAAAAGGTAGTGTTGACTTGGATGATTCTCTCTAGTATGGTTGAAAGCTTCAGTTCTTTCCTCATGTTAATTCTTGTGCTTCTTGGAGCACCAAGAATTACCCTCATGGCTTCGTTCTATTCTAGTTTGTTCAAAACAGAGGCGGCGAAGCTAAGCGCAAGGCATGATAATAAAGTAAGGATCTAACAAACATGTTGAATAATCTAGCATAATTAACATGTATACCAATATTCTTACTAGTAAGTATTTTCGGTGATTTGAATTGTAACCTACGCTGTAGGTCGTTTACAATGTCACTGATACCTACTCAGGTATTTGTGCTGCTCACATGTTTGAATGGTTTGGTTGTTAACTTTGAAAGCAAGAGGCGCACTGGTTGTTTTCTGGGAGAAAGAGCGATGGATAAAGTTAAAGACCGAATTCACTGCTTTCAGCAGCGAGTGAATCAAGTAGAGATTGCAGTCTTGTTTTGTTTCAAATATCCAAACTAATGTCGTCGACATAACAGATGAAAGCTTTATCAGCAAGTGTGCAAATACCAGTTTTTGTGCATTAGGATATTGAACTGTTGGACAAAACGCCCTACTCTGGGGTGTACACAAATCAAAGGGTGCAGAATGTTTACTTTTGACTCCCTTGAAAGACCTGAGTCAGTTCTGATACTCGTGTACCCCTTGAGCTATGTCAAGTCTTCCCTAAACTCCAAATGAAGCCAATTCTAAGATTTCTCTAATTTTTTGCTGTATCAAAAGGAGTTAAAGGTCAATAAATGCCACCAAAGAGCATGGGTCCTCTCTAACAAAATATTCAGCAAATCAAATTTGAATGCTTCTTCAAAGAAGGAAACCATACAGGTTAGGAGCAAGTTGGGGGATAATTTGAAACATTAATCTGTCGAGTATAATTCTCTCGAACTTTACACATACAGGATGTCAGACATGGGTCAGACACAAAGAAATCACATAATGTGATGTATGAGAAAATGGAGGAGGAGCTTGTGAGTAGGATTCGATCATCTGCTCTGGGTACTCCCAAGCATCCCAGGTTGGAATCCTTTTGACCATGTCGTGGTACAGTTGTCTAAGGTGTTTGCTTGGGAGTCCCTAGAGCTTGGGTTCGACTCCTCCTCACGGCTCCTACTTATTTTATCGTATGGGTCAGAATGTTTGTGAATTTGGCTTGGGTATGGGTATCATTAGTCGGTATCCAGCGGTCAGGTAAGATACCATGCCTCAGACTTTGATTAAATAGTTCTAGCAGAGGACTATAGTAAGGGAATTGAGGATGTGGCAGATACCTTTTGTCCTGGTTTGTAAAACAATTTCAAGGATTGAAAACGTGGATGAGTCACATTGCAATGGTGTTCCATACAAAGTTGCAAGATTAGTAAACAGATATTGCTTGAGTTGCAAAATAAAATAGTAGTTAAGGGCCAAAGTTGTGAAAGAAGTTAAAAGGGAAAACCAAATGATTCGTGAAGTTTTTCGAAATGTTTCATACATTAGGTAGTGGAAGTATGGATGTTCAACTGTAATTTTCATTGCAACATTCTTGGGAATGATGGGAAAGGGAAAAATAGACGAGAATTAAAAAAGTTTAAAATTGATACGTACAGTATATAATTTTGTATAATGAAATTAAGGATTAGCAATAAAGATACTGCAAGCATTATGCTTGTTTCGGGAGGAGAAACGTTTAGGGAAGTTTCAAATTGTCAGTTTCAGTGAAGCAAATAAGGATTTACAAAGCAAAAGAATGTAAAGTTTACTTCAAGGAACGTTTCAAATTGATTCTAAGAAACAATAAAGGTTTACGGTGACAGTAGATATGCATGTGGAGGTTAGTGCAAGCATGAACGACCGTTTAGGGTGTGAAATACAATAACTGTTAGCAATGAATTCTTTCCCGTACAAGTGTACAACCCTGTCGTGGCTGTCTCCCCCCTCTCATCCGTCAGCTGACAGTCGTAGCTGTCTCCCCCTCTCATCCGTCAGCTGACAGTCGTGACTGTCTCCCCCTCTCATCCGTCAGCCGACAGTCGTGACTGTCTCCCCCTTTCATCCGTCAGCTGACAGTCGTGACTGTCTCCCCCTCTCATCCGTCAGCTGACAGTCGTGACTGTCTCCCCCTCTCATCCGTCAGCTGACAGTCGTGACTGTCTCCCCCTCTCATCCGTCAGCTGGCAGTCGTGGCTGTCTTCCCTTCCATTCATCAGCTGACAGTCGTGACTGTCTCCCCCTCTCATCCGTCAGCTGACAGTCGTGGCTGTCTCCCCCTCTCATCCGTCAGCTGACAGTCGTGGCTGTCTCCCCCTCTCATCCGTCAGCTGACAGTCGTGGCTGTCTCCCCCTCTCATCCGTCAGCTGACAGTCGTGGCTGTCTCCCCCTCTCATCCGTCAGCTGACAGTCGTGGCTGTCTCCCCCCTCATCCGTCAGCTGACAGTCGTGGCTGTCTCCCCCTCTCATCCGTCAGCTGACAGTCGTGACTGTCTCCCCCTCTCATCCGTCAGCTGACAGTCGTGACTGTCCCCTTCCATTCATTAGCTGACAATCGAGACTGTCCCCTTCCATTCATTAACTGACAGTCGTGACTGTCCCCTTCCATTCATCAGCTGACAGTCGTGACTGTTCCCTTCCATTCATCAGCTGACGGTCGTGACTGCCCCCTTCCATTCATCAGCTGACAGTCGTGACACTTCCATTCATCAGCTGACAGTCGTGACACTTCCATTCATCAGCTGATAAATGGCCCGCCCCCCCCCCCCACTCGACGCATTTAGTGTGTGTCTATTCATCACTATCCTTACCTAACCTAAATAGTCCTATTGTATGTACAAGAGCGAGTTAAGTGTGACACTAACACAACTATCCCTTAGTTCACCCTGTTGAAGCATCATCCACCTACCAGTGATCCATCGTCCTGTTGATACACCATTCATCTAACGTTTCATGCCGTTATCTACCACCTACCAGTGATCCATCGTCCTGTTAATACACCATTCATCTAACGGTCCATGCCGTTATCCACCACCTACCAGTGATCCATCGTCCTGTTAATACACCATTCATCTAACGGTTCATGCCGTTATCTACCACCTACCAGCGCCTCCATCTAACAGTGTCCCATAGTGCTAGCTCCTCTGGCTGCTGCTTCTCTTCTTTATTATTAGCTAGTGTAGAGAATCGTACATTAGCGATCCAACTGTGTAAGGTGATTCTCATTCAGTATATTAAGCATCATGTATTATGCAACATATTCTAATAAGAAAAAGGTTATTCAGAAGTTTTTTTCCGCTGATAGCACGTATTAAGGATGTCGATTATACAGTGTGCTTAAACATAGTACTGTACTGTAGTATAGCGTTATGCAGGAAGCAGTGGCGATTACTTGATTACTAACATAATAATGCGTGTTTTAACTCGCACAATGAAAAATGTCAGTTAAAAAACAATGGTGCGGTGAGGCAACCTATGCGCTGGTTATCAGAAACATTCCCCCAGGCGTGTTTGAAAATACTGTCGCCTTGTTGTCTGGGGCGTGTGCCTGGGAATGCATAGTGCATAGGTTCGAATTCTCATCACGTCTCCCACGGATTTTCTCATTGATACATCACGTTAGTGTGATTGCTCTGTGCATCAGAGGTACCTATCAATCCACCTAGATGGGTACTCGACCCTCTTGAGGGGAACCTTTTCTTAACACTTTGACTTGCCTCACTAATATGGCTTATCTCTTCCCAAATGTCAACGATTTACTAAAGTTCCAGTCAAAATACTGACATAAACTATGCATAACAAAGAACATTTAATATTCAATTCAAAGTGTTAAAATGTGCGTTGATAAATAAGATATTTCCGCTATACTTACCGACTCTTCTGAGGACAACTGGCCCAGTGTAGGACACGCCAGGGATGGGTCAGGTAATCTTCGTCTCCAAGACTCGGCCTTCACCTGTTCAGGCACTGACAGACAAATCAATGTGGACTATGATGCATGGACAAGTCTCAGGGGAAGACCATTCAACACACAAATAGTACGTTCTTGAAAATCAAATCCACATCCAGGTGTCCATATTTACACAAGATGGTGGCTGTGACCAGAGATGGGTGGCCACTGCGGTCAAGCACTTACAGCTGCCCGAGGTTCAGGAACCAACCAGGAGGAGGATGATGGTAACGTTTGTACCTGTAGTACTGATGCTTGAAGCTGCTAGAGATTGTTGGTGGCGTACACAGTCGGGGACATGTGTAAGAATATGGGATTTAGCTGCCCTCGCTACTCTGGTGGACAATTCATGCATAGCATAAGTTCGTAATGTTCTTGTATTAAATGTTCTCAGACGAATCATTCTGCGTTTGCAGTAAACTACAGTGATACGGAGGAGGATTACCACAGCTGTTGATACTGCTTGTTGACTGTGTGTCCGGGCGGCCAGGAGTGCGTGCGGCCAGGAGTTCGTGTGGCCAGGAGGGCATGTTCTATCATCTTTAACAATTGGGAGGGATCAAACATGTTTGGTGTCTGCGTTAAAGCCAAGACGCTAATAAAATTTACATAATGGCTTGATCTATCCATTAAGAATTGAATGAAGATATAATAAAATTAAGAGTAGTGAAGCGCCAGGCGAGAGGTAGTCGTAACTAAGAACTATTGGTTATGGAGAAAGCTCATAACGGCCTATATTACTAGGATGAGCCGATCACCAGCCATGAGACTCGCCGCTGGCGCCACTGGAACAGCAAGCCGCACACGGGTTTGTTCTCTGGAAAACTTCAGATTTTGAGCAACCATCAACTCAAATCCTCGCCGTTTTGTGAGGAACAACCCACCAATACCCAGACTCGGTGCTGTTGATGTAACATGTTGACTGTGCTCGCGTGTACCCGCCCGTCTACCAAGAGTGCGTTCCGCACTATTGTTTGAAAGGAACGTTGCAGATTTCTTCTGCACTTCTTGGACACAGTTGTTAAGTATCTGTTGTCCAACTGTCTAGATTTGTGCACACCCCAGTATACAGGCGACTCTCACTGTTACGACAGTGGTCAGGTCCTCCGGCTCCTAATGATCTTGTACTCGTGTGTGTGTGTGTGTGTGTGTGTGTGTGTGTGTGTGTGTGTGTGAGGGCCACATCACTGAGCAGGTCGAGACCCTGTGGGCAGTGCCACAATGAGAACTTAAAAGGTGTACTGAACTTGACAGGGAAAGGTATACCAAACTGCTCAACTAGGTGTTAGGTATCCGATTCCACCTGGGAAAATCATTTTATGACTTCCGTTGAAGAGAAATAAATTTATCCAGACCTAGGAGTGTCTCGAGCATTAGATAGGAATGTGAATCGGCTCTCACTACTGGGAGACTTCAAAAGGAAGTCGAGGAGAAAGAGGAAATTTAAGCAGTTTACAGACGAGGAGGAACAGTTCAGAGGAAGAGTAAAAATGGGATACGCTATCGAGGCTACACCAAGTACTTTTCACAGCAAGAATTCAGACATATGTACATAGAAGGGACAGAACCAGCCATACACCATCCAGTGTCAGACTCCGCACTTGTTCCCAAATTGAAGACTTAGAATTGCAAAATTTCAAAATCCATAATGCAGACAGACTACTTTCCTACCGCATTCGGCATAGTAACTAAAATGGAAAAGAGGCAGAGTTCAAACTTTCCATAACTGTCAACGTGAAGGGAGAAATTGACACAACCAGACCAAAACACTGCAAATTAACTGGTAACGGTAACATTCCCGCAAAGAAAACCTGAATGCTTGCGAAAAGCTGGACCCTTCAGAAAGACGCACAAGAGTCGTGCTGTTGGGATATCCAGTCGACTTTCCACTGGATCCAAAATTAGAACACATGGAAATTTTAAATGCAAAACTGTCACACAAATATAGACATAGCAATGACACGTCAGGTTCTGGTGACTTACGGGACCACAAACGTTCAATCTCGGAAATTAGGGAGTATATCCAACCAAAAAGCTGTACCTCCAAGCACTGGTCAACCAGTTGAGTACAAAGATTCCACGAAGCTTTTGGGGTTATTCCTTGACACTCGTTTGTCTTGGTCTCCCTATATCTCTTACCTCCGTGTTGAGTGCTCTAAGGCCCTTACTCTCCTTCGAGTATTGTCCCATACTTCTTCGGGAGCGGATAGGCGCGCTCTCCTTGCTTTGCATTCCTCTCTCGTCCTGTCTAAGCTCGATTATGGTTGCCCTGCTTACTCGTCTGCTTCTACTTCTGCTCTTCGCCGTCTTGATGATTTGCACCATACTGGGCTGCGCCTCAGTTCTGGTGCCTTTCGTTCGACTCTCGTCCTCAGCTTGTATGTTGACACTGGCTTCCTCTGTCTCCAGGATCGCCGTGATCGCTACTGTCTTCGCTATCTTGCGCGGTCCTTACATCATCCTTCCTCTCGCCTCTGTCGTGCTTTAACTTTTCCCCCCTCCTGCGATTCCTGTTCCTCTTCACCACCTCCCTCATTCTGTCCGGTTCTGTTAGCTTTACACGTTGCCATTTGCTTCTTTGAATCTCTCTCATAATTGGAAATTTTTGTTTTTATTATTCTGGTAAGCATTGATGCTTAACTACTCTTGACTACTACCTGTGTAACTAGGCCAATACTAAGATTTTTCATATTCATGTTCCTAGTTGATTGCTTTGAATATGCCACTTGTGAGCCGGAAATTGTTTAATCTTTTACCAGTTACTTGCTTGGTGAGGAGAGGACGATGAGTGTTGTAGAATCTTAAAATTTTGGAAAGGAAGAGGTTAGCTAATGAAATTATATCCTGTGTATTAATGAATTCATATTCCCAGTTTATATTATGCAGTGCATTTGGGAAATTGCCTATTGCCGCTTCACTATTTAACCTGAAGGTATGTTTCTTGTTATCTAGTGATGTTATGTCCATGTTTGCATTGAAGGAAAGTAGGATGGTGGTTAGTTCTGTCAGTGATTATGCCAGATGTAAGGAAAGCTGTTATGTTAGTATATAAGTGATCCAAGGTTGTACCGGATGTTTGAGTGATTCGGTTGGGCTTGGTGATTGTCGGGATTAGCATACAGGAGTTAATGCTATATAGGAAATAGTCGACTTTAGGGCTAATTTGGTTGGCACAGGCCAATATTGATGTCACCTCCTATATGATTTTTATTGAGAATGTTGTTTGTGATAAGTTTCCTTAGGTTATCTGAGAATGCAGCTATTATTAGTATTGGGAAATCTATAGATAGCTCCAATAGTCTAGGAGAATTTTGGGAATTAATAGAGAACTGAGCAAAGGTATATTCACAGAAGTCGTCGTCTATCATTAATGACACTATTGCAGATGAAGGTATCTTGGTAAAATATAGCTGTGCCACCTATTCTGATTAACCTACAGTTGTGAAGAGCTTTAAACCAGCTTAGTTGTAAAGTTGGGTACAGTCTTAACTTGTTTCTGTTAAAATAAGTAACTCTAGTTTAGTACCTAGTGCTGTGAGTAGTGCATGTATATCACATGTATAACTTTCAAAGCACCATATCGCGCATGTCATCCCGTCACCGATACCAGGTAACAATTTGGCCACTTCCCACACTCTTGCGGGTGGGCCGCGACCATGATTCTACATTTATATTCATATCTCTGTGTTGGCAATTTCATTGCGAGTCCATCGATACCAAAATTAACGCTGTAGAACAAGTGTGGAGTTGACAGCAATCCCAAGAGTAGAAACATTTTGTTGCTGTTTAGCGCTCACGGCCAGTCATCTACGTATTTATTTATTTGGTACTGGTATTCCTATACCTTTCGTGATCTTTTTTACTGGCGTTCTTCTAGAGAATTTTATTGCGAACACATTGGTACCAAAATCAAATACGTAGCTCGAAAACTAAGGTCAGGAGAGTAAAAAAAAGAGTATACACATTTTTGTTTTGCTGTGCCCGCCGCGCCACGCGCACATACCACTTTTTTTTAATGTTCGCCGGGCGCGCGAAAGTGATAAATTATTGTAGATTTGTGACAGCAGATTTAGTTCCGGATCAATATCAGCTTTCATGTAGTTGCAATGGAGTCAAGATACAATAAGGTATGCAATTACATAACAGTAAAATACTAAATCTGCTGTAAATATAAAATATGTAAAAAAAAATCAAATGCACATATAATAGAAACAAGTAAAAGTAAAATATAGATCACTGTACTGTGACAGTAATAGGAAATAACAATACAGTAAGTGATAAATGAAGAAATTAACAATATAAAATGGTGGAATAAACAAGCAAAAAACAAATACAAACAAAAATGTACAATTTAAAAACCTTTTGAATTGAAAGGCAGAGCTATAGTACACTTTGTTAGATGAAACTATAAGTTACACTGGTTGAGAGGGTTCTGTGGCAGAGGGGACCCCAGGGATAGGGTCTTCTTGGTATCTGGTTATTCAGTCATTAACCCACAGTCAGTGAGGAAAGATCTGAGGTGCGCCTCATTGGTTATTTCATAGGTTTTCCCAGTGTCGGTCTTCTTAGCTAGTATTTAACACCTCTTATAACTCAGTTTAATTGATCCATTGAAATTGTTGTGGACTTGACGGATTAAGAATTTTTTTCTGTTCTTGGTCAAACATTCATTCACATAGGATTTGTGTTAGACACTGCAGCTCCGATAAGGTCTGATTTGAGCGAACAGCTATCTAGTTTCACTAGAATTCTTCTGTTATTTGCACCATGTAACTTAGTACCCATTCTACATGCTGCAATGATGTCTCATGCTAGAATTTCATAATTCATCTTTTAATGTAATTCACGGATCACAATGGAAGCACAGTCCTCCCTGCTAGTTTCTTGGGCGAAATTGCCTGAGAAGACTGACAGAATCAAGGACCTTTATTCGTGAGATTCGACGTGAGAAAAGGTGTTGCTGCTGAAAGGTATTGAACCGATTCTCAAAGTTCTCCAAAACTTCCTGTTTCCCTAGTGGTTTCTGTGGGATCTAATTGATTAACTGTCCCCCTTTGAGAGCTTATTTTCCTGTTCAAAGAGGCTAACTCTGGAAGACAGGTCATGATTTTCCTTAAGCCTGGCTCTTGCTTCGGCATGCAGGCTAATTATTAGGGTAGATTGCTCTTCGATTAGTCATTTGGCCTTCAATTATCTGGGCTAACAACCTGAACCACGAGTTCTCAGTGAAGCGCCTGAAGTCGGGACAAGGTACGGCAGCTCGTTTAAGGTGTTCCATGTGTTGAATAAATTGTAGCATAGCCCGTGTTGGACCTCAGATCTTTCCTCCCTGACTGTGGGTTATTGACTGAATAACCAGATACCAAGTGAACCCTATCCTTGGGGTCCCCTCTACAACAGAACCCTCTCAACCCCAGAGTGTAACTTATAGTTTTATCTAACAACCAAAGTGTGTTATAGCTCTACCTTTCCATTCAAAAGGTTTTTAAATTATACATTTGTTTTCTCTTGTTTATCCCACCATTTTATATTGTTAATTTCTTCATTTGTCACTTACTGTATTGTTATTTGCTATTACTGCCACAGTACAGTGATCTTTATTTTACTTGTTTCTATTATATGTTCATTTTATTTTTTTATTTTTTTGCTATAGAGATTTTATATTTACAGCAGATTTAGTATTTTACTGTCATGTATTTGCTTACCTTATTGTATCTTGACTCTATCGCATCTACATGCAAGCTGATATTGATCCTGAACTAAATCTGCTATCACAAATCTACAATAACAAGCATATTGATCACTACTACTGCAGGTATTACACAGCAAAGTTTGCAAAAAAAAAAAAAACGCAAAATAATGCTTGCCTATTAGCTTTCAACCAAAATGTCAGATAACTTGGGAAACATTTTGACGATATAAATGCCCTACTCAAAGCACTAGGTACTAACCTATACTTCATTATTTTAACAGAAACATGGGTAAGTTAAGACCATATCCAACTTTACAACTAAGCTGGTTATGAAACCTTTCACAACTGTTGGCCTAAATAAGAGGTGGCACACCTATATATTACCAAGATACCTTCATCTGCAATAGTGTCATTAATGATAAGAGACGAATACTGTGAATATACCTTCGCTCAGATCTCGATTAAATCCCCTAAATTCTCTTTGACTATTGGAGCTATCTAATAGATTTCCCAGTACTAATATGGCTGCATTCTCAGATAACCTAAGGAATCTTATCACAAACAACAATATCAACAAAAATCACATTCTAGGAGGTGACTTCAATATTGACCTGTCAACAAATTAGCCCTCAAGTCGACTATTTCCTAAATAGCATGAACTCCTGTGTGCTATAATCCCCACAATCACCAAGCCCAACCGAATCACACAAACATCCGCTACTACCTTGGATCACTTATGGACTACCATAACAGCTCCCCTTGCGTCTGGTATAATCACTGACAGACCTGACCACCATTCTGCCTTCCTTCATAGCAAACATGGACATAACATCACTAGATAACAAGAAATTTACATTCAGGTTAAACAGTCAAGCGGCAATAGGCAATTTCACAAATGCATTTCACAGAATAAACTGGGAATCTGATTTCATTCATACACAGGATATAGATTCATTAGCTAACCTCTTCCTTTCCCAAACTCTAAGCCTCTACAACATCCATTGTCCTCTCCTCATCAAGCAAGTAATTGGCAAAGGATTTAACAATTCTTGGCTCAAAAGTGGCATACTTAAAGCAATCAACAAGAAACATGAATATGAATAAAAACTTAGGATTGGCCTAGTTACACGGGTAGTAGTCAAGAGGTACTCATCAATGGTTAACAGAATAATAATAATAATAAAAAAAATCCTATTATGAGAGTAGCAGCAGCAAAAGGCAACATAGAAAGCCATCTCTGTCCTACGATCTACACAAGAATCACATAACCAGATAAAACTCTCCAAAGATGGTTGTACACCTGAAACAGATGAGAAACGGCAACAGAACTTAACAGCCTCTTTCATCGGTAGGTGCTAACCTTGCCAGAGAAATCCCACAGACTCGGACACGTTACTACATATTACAGACAGCTATCCAAACTCTCTCCTCCTTTTCCTAGTCAGCCCGACAGATGTTGTCCATCATTCACTTACTTAAAACAAAGCTGGAAACATCAGTGAAATACAATCTCTGGTATACAAGAGTGCCTCCCATGCCCTTACGCCACCCATAGCTCTACTATTCAACAAATCTAGTGTCATACCTAACCTGATATGCCCCCAAAAAAGCCTGAGTAACGCCGGTTCATAAAGGAGGCAATCAGGCAGACAAACAACTACAGACCAATATAAAATATACCTATACAATCAAAAATTTTTAAAAAGATTATTTACAAACGGCTTAACTCCTACTTCGTAAAATTCAACGTACTAAATCCCAGTCAGCTTGGGTTCCGCTCCCTAAAGAGTACTAACGATGCAATTATTAGTCAGCTTGATATAATCTTCTCTGCCCTTGACATAAATGAGTTCAAGATTGGTCTCTAAATTGTCCTGAGAAAGGCCTTTGAAACTGTTACCCGTATCTACCTCTTACTCTAACTCGTCCATTATGGAATCCGAGGCCTTGCCCTGAACTATATATGATCGGATCTTAGTGACACACATATATGTAGCCATCAGTGATTTAACCTCTCCCAAATCTACCATTAACTGTAGGAGTGCCACAGGACAGCATCCTAGGACCTCTACTGTTATTTATATACATCAATGAACTGCCTACTGTCTCTAACATTCTTAAACCTAAATTATTTGCTGACGATACTACCCTTATCTACTCAGACCGCAACCCACACATGTTAAAAAATGTTGTAAATAAATAAAAATATTTCATTTATGGATGTCAACCAACAAACTCACACTAAACATGGGAAAAAACTTACATCTTATATGGCAGCAAATCAACAAATACAGTTCAGCTTCAGATAGACAATGTTATCATTTGCAATAAAGATTATGGGAAATTCCTTGGCCTGTACTTAGACAAGAGACAACTTCAGCACCCACATATCCCACATATCCAAGAAAGTCTAAAAAACGGCTAGTTTACTCATAAAAATCATATATTATGTTCCAAACTTTGCTCTCCTCTTCCTTTTAAATCCCTGCTACGCTAATCTATCCCTGTCTTGCACTTTTTTTTATTTTTATTTTTACATGCAAGTATGCGAGTTAAATTACAATAAAACAACAAATAAAAACATAATACAAAACAAGAAACCGCCGGCCAGAAGGACCGACAGAACCAGTACCAAAACTGGAAAGGGTACAGGAAAAGCAGGAGAAACACACAAGATACAAAACAAAACAATCATAAACAAGCATGCAATGCAAGCAAAACAAGAACATAGCATCAATTTAAAACACGTTAACAGTATGAAACAATAACAGACAGAAGTGCCAGCCTGAAGGACCGACAACAAAGCACAACAGTATGAACAAAATGAAATACAATTTGAAAGCACACCACACAACAAACCAATAACAGACAAAATAAAATAAAAAGACAATCACAATACCTAAGCATAGAATAAAACACATAGGGCACGGTAACAACATACAACAAATACATGAAGAAAAACACACACACCAAACCACCCGCCTCGCCACAAACAAAGGGAGAGGCACGGACACAAACTACCAGATGGCAAACAGCCAGCCAGAAGGGCACACAGTCAAAGAGTAAGCACAAAAGTAGAAAATCGCCTGACATACTTGCCCGGAAACACGTCCCGAGGGAAACGTACATGAAACGCCTCCCAGAGCAACCACTGCCAAGGGCCATGACCAGCCACCGGAGACGCCATCTCATCCGGGACATTGGCAACAAACACCCGCAAACAGGACACCCAAATCAAAAAAAAAAATCAAAATGTTTATTTAGGTAAGGTACATACATAAAAGTGATTGTACATAGTGATGGAGTTATAGATAGGGCTAGTACATACAATGCCTAAAGCCACTATTATGCAAAGCGTCTCGGGCATGAAAAACTTAAATGACTAAGGCTTAAGACTAATTGAGCATAAGGAATAAAATGAGTTGAGAAAAAAAAAGTTAAGAAGGGGGGAACATGGCTGAAAAAGCAGCACAAATACAATTCGGTCGACAAAACAGCGTCATTTAACAAAAACAGACATTGGTTGACAATAGAGGGGTAAGGCAGGTTACAGGGAATTTATTAGGTATAGCTTCGTTTTTCTCTTAAACTGATTGAGAGAGGTACAGTCTTTAACATGGTTGGGGAGGTCATTCCACATTCTGGGTCCCTTGATTTGTAAAGCATTTCTAGTTTGATTAAGTCGTACTCTAGGACTATCAAAACTGTATTTATTTCTGGTGTGGTGCTTATGGGTTCTGTTACAACCTTCTGTGAAGCTTTTGAGGTCAGGATTGGCATTACAGTTCAGCGTTTTATATATGTATAATACACATGAGAGAATGTGCAGTGACTTAATATCTAACATTCAGAGATTTGAGTAGGGGTACCGAATGATGTCTGGGGCCAGAGTTGGATATTGTCCTAATAGCAGCTTTGTGTTGAGTGATTAGAGGACGTAAATGATTTTGGGTAGTAGAACCCCAAGCACAAATACCATAGTTGAGATATGGATAGATGAGGGAGTAATAGTCACCAGGGCAGGGCGGGGTACATAATATCTGATCTTAGAAAGAATGCCAACAGTTTTTGAAACTTTTTTAGATATATTTAGAATGTGTCCCTGGAAATTCAGCTTGTGGTCAATGAGAATGCCAAGGAATTTGCCATCTAATTTGTTACAAATTTGGGTATTGTTTATTTTGAGATTTAAATGATTAGAGCATTTATTGCCAAACAGAATATAAAAAGTTTTGTCAATGTTAAGGGTGAGTTTGTTAGCAGTTAGCCAAAGATGGACTTTCTCTAGCTCAGTATTCACTGTGGCATTTAGAGCAAGGGGGTCAGGACTGGAGTAAATGAAGGTTGTGTCGTCAGCAAACAGGATTGGTTTGAGGTGTTGGGAGGCATTAGGAAGGTCATTAATGTAGATGAGAAAGAGGAGAGGGCCAAGTATGCTGCCCTGAGGAACACCAATGTTGATGGGTTGGGTGGGAGAAATTGAATTATTCACAGAAACATACTGGAGCCTGTCAGTAAGGTAGGATTTGAGGTATTGCAGGGAGTGTCCTCTGACTCCATAATGATGAAATTTAGGAAGAAGGTTTTGGTGGTTGACAGTGTCAAAAGCCTTTCGCAGGTCCACAAATAACCCAACAGGGAACTCATTTTTATCAAGAGCTGTATGAATCAAGTTAATCACACTAATAAGTGCATCATTAGTGCTTTTTTGGGTCAGAAGCCATATTGGCATGAGCTAAGTATATTGTTTGGCTAGATAAGAGTAAAGCTGCTTGTAGATTAATTTCTCAAATATTTTTGACAGGTTAGGCAGGATTGATATAGGTCTGTAGTTGTTAACATCTGTGAGATCACCACATTTGTGTACCGGGGTTACTCTCGCATTTTTTTAGAATATCTGGAAAGGTTTGGAGTTCAAGTGACTTGTTGAAGAGCAATGCAATTGCAGGGGCTAAAGTTCTGGAGGCTTTTTTTTAAATTAAAGTTGGTATTTCCTCAAGGGCACTAGACTTGGTTTTAAGGGAAAGGATTATCTCATTGATGTCTGGAATTAATAGGCTTTAAGTACAGAGACTGTGGATAGTTACCTGTAAGATAGTCGTTAACTCCTTCCAAATCGATTGATAAAATAGTATCACTCCTGACCTGAGTGACCGTCACACGCTCCCACACCAATGGAACTGCCACAACCGGAAGGGCCAGCGACTCCTCGCAGATCGGTAACGCAGCAATCTGCAACCAGTGACCCAATGGCATCACAGACTCTGGTAACATGGTCCCCAAGTCCCCAACGGACGTCCTCAGAGGAGGGAGCCGGACAGAAGGCACCACCACAGGGGCACCAGCGTCCACGGGCACACCACAGGACGACTGCCGGGAAACCGAACTGTACACATCCTTCCGTAAGGTCACCACCAGGCCACACCCAACCCCATCATCCCCACCATCCCTGGCAGCGGAGGCCACCACTCCCCACCGCGGAGAGGCCTCCGGTGGAGAAGGAACAGCAGGCACACCCGAGACACGGACACCAACGTCAGCAGGCACATGGACTTCCGCCACCACTAACTGCGGAGCCAGCGACGCATCCGGAACCACTCCATCCACACCCGAAGACCCACAGTCACTAAATTCCCCAACATCGGCCCAGGCAAACGACGAACGCCGGGAACGTTTGGGCACCGGCCTGAGATCGTCAGAGCCGGAAGCTGTCCCAGAAACACGGGCACCACTAGCCGGACGACCTGACGCCCGCCGCAGAACGGCAGCAGCCTCGACCACAAGGAGAACTGGACCACACATATCAGGGGGCCCCACAGCCACCCCAGCACAGCCGGGACCCGAGGCGAGGATGCAGGGCCAGGCGCAGCAGCAGAAGACGGTTTAGCAGACGGCGATGCCTCACAGGGAGCATCAGGAAGGCCCACGGGAGCAGCAGTGACAGGAGCAGTAGCAGCATCCGACGGCACTGCAACATCCGGAGGAGGGTCGGCGACAACCGGGGGAACGTCGGGCGACGCTGGGGAAGTCTCGGCAACTAACAGGACGTTCACCTCCTCACCCCCGGAGTCCACGTCCAGAGGGAGCGGCGGGGAAATCCTCTTCGTTGAACAAGTTGACTTGAGCAAGCGGAGCCACATCGCACCCGGCAGCCTGATGCCCCAACAGGCCACACCGGAAACAGGTACGAGGTTGCCAGGCATAGTACACCCGGACGTAGTACCCCAGAAGCCGGACCGATGATGGAATATCTGACCGCAGGCGCATCCCCAAGGTGCGAACGTTCGTCCGCCTACCTGCATACCTCCCTGAGGAGAGCGTGTTGACCCGCACACTGACAACCGCTCCAAACCGCTGAAAGTAACGCCGGAGAAGGTCCTCCGGAAACTCCAGGGGCGCCCCATGCACAATGACATAAGTCAGTGCACCACTACGGTCCGAGATACACAGAGCCGGCACCATCCGGCAACGGCAACGAACGTCCCTCGTAACGACGGAGAAAAATCATGGTACTCCTCCTCCATCACAAACTTGATAACAACCCGGTGGCCAGTTACAAGCTCAATACCGTAAATGGTCATCACAGGGATACGGAGCATATCGCACATAACCATTCCTATTGCCGCATATCCAGCACGACCAGTGAACTCCAGGCCCACGGAGTTCACGCACTTAACAGGAGGAAGGGGACCACCCATGGCAAGCTCGCCACGTCAACACGCAGCCAGCAACAACAGCAGGGGGGGGGGGCAGAGACGCCCACACCCCCTGGTGACGAAATCAGCAAACACCCCAAACTACCAGAGGCCAGACGATACGTCTGTACCCCACGGCAGCTCCAGGTGGACTCCCTGTCTTGCACATGGTATCTGTACACGGGGGTTCAACCAATGCAAACTACCTTAAGCCAATCACCCAGAAAAAATTGGCGTTCAGACAACACTCAGTCCCTCCCCCTATTTAAATTCTTAAACAAACTCACTCCTCACATTTTCGTGTGCCATTTATATTTACAAAACCCTGTTCTTAAATGCAAACCCTGTTCTGAAACTCTTCCTGGACAGATTTAACAGAACTAATAATCACCACACAAGAAATAAATATCTGATATCCCCAGAGTCAAATTTAATCTGTGTAAATAGTATACGAATAAAGGGACCTAGTCTATTGATCTCCCTCTAACGAATTGAAAAGCTGTCCAACTTTTGCCTTGTTCAAAAATAGAACCAAAATTTACCTAATTAATCTTCATAGTTTCCCTACCTAGCGCTTAAAACTCGCACTGTATCTTGTGGTACCCAATCCCCCAATATAGGTACCTAAGCCAAACAACTTTACCATTGTAATCATTGCTATAATCTTTTATCATTGTTGTTATTTTGAATCCATATTGTGCTGCATTATACCTTGAAATAACTAAAATAATGCTAAAATTTATCTGTTGATAACCCTTTAATTTTACCTTAATGTACCTACTAGTCGTTGCCAAATTCTTATAGTATACCTGTTCAAATATTTGAAATTTCGCTAGAAATTACCTACTTAAAATTATCTGTTTGATTCAAGACCTGCCCGAAACGCTATGCGTGTTAGTGGCTTCACTAGAATGTATAAACATCAATGCTTTGTAATCTCAGAAGCCCAATGTACCTTGCATATAAATAAATAAATAAATAAATTAAATGTTGTTGCTTTTAATCACATGGTAGCTTGTACTTCGTATCTAGAATCTTTCGAAACTGTGCTATTTGCAGACAAGATATTTTATATGTAACTATGCAGATTATTTATTGAAATACAACTATCAAATACACACACAATCATTATTCGCTCACCATAGCCCGTGCTACTTGATACTGTTTGTTTCGAGCAGCTGAATTTAAAACAAGAAGATAGTATATTCAGTGAGAGCTCTTATGAGGTAAAGTGTCAACTGCCTTTTGCTTTGCCCGTTAGTGTTGTTTGCAGACAAGTGCAAGAGATCCCACTGTTTTATTGTTGACCGGAAAATGAGCAACACTTACCAGTCCCTAGTATGCAGAGGATACAAGTGTCGATTGCAATGATAAATGTAGCAAATCTATTAATTTATTTCATGAATCCAACTTATTTGCATCCCAGGGTTGCCGAGGAGCACTGAATACGTGTGAATATTATTTTCATATTTCACGACCTAATAGTAACATGTGTCGGAATGTGAGACAGTAAGATGTCGTTACTTCATGAAGGTGTCAAGAATGCTGAATTATATAAAAATTAAAACATTCTTTACAATGTCAAAACAAGTTCCCCTCTGAAGGAATATTTTGCTACTTACACTGTTACGAAACCTGACAAGCTAAGTTTATTTTCGCCTTCACTTCAAAGTGTGCAGCAGCTCAAGACTGACTGAGATTTTTACAAGTTTTCTGTCTTGTTTTCAAGAGTGCGCAATAAAATCTTTCATAGATGACAAGGATTGTGGACTGCCGGTCATGTCACTAAATGGCTTAGTGTCCCAAGCTCACGAAGGCAACTACCTGGGATCAGGGGCTTTCAGCCATTGCTACAAAGTTATCCATAAGGACGAACCCCACTCTGTCTAAAGCTATTATAAAGTGTTAATATTGACCACGTACTTCAGGAGGCACAGATGTTGTATACAGCAGGAGATCTTAAAAGGTTCCCAAAGGTAATGGGAAAATGTCCATTTTACCCTGCCATACTCATGTCATATCATGGAAAGTCGACCGTGGATTCTTTGATGGAAATGAACAAAAGACGCCCGTCCGGAGAGCAAAACCCTGATACAGAGCATGCTGGATGTGTGTACTATTGTCAAGACTACACAGTCCAGGTAATATTCATAATGATTTGAAGATAGACAACGTGAGCGTAGTGGTTGACGGGGATACTCCTCAACACCATCCTGGACGCAGGGTCCGTGGCTCCAATAGGAAGCCTGTGTCCAATACTTTTAATACCCTATTAATATTCTCTTTGTTGCGTCCATTCATCCACTTGTAAACCTCTATCATGTCACCCCTAACTCTTCGCCTTTCCAGTGAATGCAATTTAAGCTTTGTTACTCTTTCTTCATGTGAAAGATTTCTAATTTGGGGAATTAACTTGGTCATCCTACGCTGGACAGGTTCAAGTGAATTTATATCCATTCTATAGTACGGCGACCAAAACTGAACTGCATAATCTAAATGGGGTTCTAACCAGAGCAAAATATAGCTGAAGAAAAACACCAGGCGTCTTGTTACTAACGCTTCGATTAATAAATCCCAGTGTCTTATTTGCCTTATTACGAACATTCATGCATTGATCCTTCAGTTTTAAATTCTTACTAATCATAACTCCCAGATCCCTTTCACAATCAGACTTCGCAATCTCGACACCATCTAGCTCGTATCTTGAAACTCTATCATCATTACCTATCCTCAGAACTTTACATTTATTAGAATTAAACTGCATCTGCTAATCTTTTGACCTTTTCAAAACCCTAATTAGATCAAATTGAAGTGATAGTGAGTCGTCTTTTGAGTTAATTTCCCTACCGATTTTTCTATCATTAGCAAATTTGCAGATGTTGCTACTCAAACCTGAATCTAAATAATTTTTATATATTTAAACAACAGAGGTCCCAGGACAGAGCCTTGAGGCACTCCACTAACAACATTATCCCACTCTGACTTAACCCCATTCATACTAACTCTGTTTTCTTTGGAATAGCCATGCCCTAATCCAACTTAATATAGCACCCCTATACCATGAACCTCTATTTTTTTTAATGTCTTTCATGTGGCACCGTATCAAAAGCTTTGCTAAAGTCAAGGTACACAACATCACAATCTTACCACTATCAACTGCCTCAACTATGCTGGAATAAAATGATAGCAAATTTTTAAACATGAATAGCCATTTGTAAAACCATGTTGTGACTCATTTATTAATTTATGTTTTTCAAGATGAAGACGAATTGTATTTGCAATTATCAATTCAAGTAACTTTGCCACAATAGACGTTAGGCTAATTGGCCGATTGTTTGACGCAAGTGATCTATCTCCTTTCTTAAAAATTGGTACCAGATTAGCTACTTTCCATGACTCTGGCACTCTACCAAACTCTATTGATTTATTAAATATGGTGAACAGTGGCTCGGAAAGCTCTTCTTTGCATTCTTTAAGCACCCTAACAAATACTTCATCCGGACCTGGGGATTTGTTTGGTTTTAATTTTACTGCTTCTTTAGTAACATCCTCCGTGGTAACTGCTAAACTAGTCAACCTGTCCTCGTCCCCACCCACATATATTTGTTCAGCTGAAGGCATATTGTTAAGTTCCTCTTTAGTAAATACAGATATAAAATATTAAAAATACTACTTGGGGGGTGCAAAGGGGAGCTTTGTGACCCGCTGTCAGTCATGTTTGGTAGATCGATGGAGTCGGGCAGAGTGCCAGAGTTTTGGAAAGTTGCTAATCTGATACCAGTTTTTAAGAAAGGATATAGATCACTTGCGTCTAACTATCGACCAATTAGCCTAACGTCTATTGTGGGAAAGTTACTCGAATCTATAATAGCAAATAAAATTCGTCTTCATCATGAAAAACATAAATTAATAATTGAGTCGCAACATGGTTTTATAAATGGCCGTTCATGTTCAACAAATTTGTTATCTTTTTATTCTAGCATAGTTGAGGCAGTTGATAGTGGTAAGGATTGTGATGTTGTGTACCTTGACTTTAGCAAAGCTTTTGATACAGTGCCACATGAAAGCCTGATTAAAAAATAGAGGCTCATGGTATTGGGGGTGCTATATTAAGCTGGATTAGGGCATGGCTATACCAAAGGAAACAGAGTATAAATGGAGTCTAGTCAGAGTGGGAAAATGTTGTAAGTGGAGTGCCTCAAGGCTCTGTCCTGGGACCTCTGTTGTTTATAATATATATAAATGATTTAGATTCAGGTTTAGGTAGCAACATTTGCAAATTTGCCGATGTTACGAAAATCGGTAGGGAAATTAATTCGGAGGAGGACTCACTATCACTTCAAGTTGATCTAGATAGGGTTTTGAAATGGTCAAACGACTGGCAGATGCAGTTTAATGCTGATAAATGTAAAGTTCTGAGGCTAGGTAATGATGATAGTTACAAGATACGAGCTAGATGGTGTTGAGATTGCGAAGTCGGATTGCGAAAGGGATCTGGGAGTTATAATTAGTAAGAATTTAAAACAAAAGGATCAATGCATGAATGTTCGTAATAAGGCAAATCGGACACTCGGATTTATTAATCGCAGCGTTAGTAACAAGACACCTGGTGTGGTTCTCAAGCTATATCTTGCTCTTGTTAGGCCCCATTTAGATTATGCAGTTCACTTTTGGTGCCATATTATAGAATGGATATAAATTCACTTGAACGTGTCCAGCGTAGGATGACTAAGTTAATTTCCCAAATTAGAAATCTTTCATATGAAGAAAGATTAACAAACCTTAGTTGCATTCACTTAAGGCGAAGAGTTAGGGGTGACATGATAGAGGTTTGTTAATCTTTTTCATATGAAAGATTTCTAATTTGGGAAATTAACTTAGTCATCCTACGCTGGACACGTTCAAGTGAATTTATATCCATTCTATAATATGGCACCAAAAGTGAACTGCATAATCTAAATGGGGCCTAACAAGAGCAAGATATAGCTTGAGAACCACACCAGGTGTCTTGTTACTAACGCTGCGATTAATAAATCCGAGTGTCCGATTTGCCTTATTACGAACATTCATGCATTGATCCTTTTGTTTTAAATTCTTACTAATTATAACTCCCAGATCCCTTTCGCAATCCGACTTCGCAATCTCAACACCATCTAGCTCGTATCTTGTAACTATCATCATTACCTAGCCTCAGAACTTTACATTTATCAGCATTAAACTGCATCTGCCAGTCGTTTGACCATTTCAAAACCCTATCTAGATCAACTTGAAGTGATAGTGAGTCCTCCTCCGAATTAATTTCCCTACCGATTTTCGTAACATCGGCAAATTTGCAAATGTTGCTACCTAAACCTGAATCTAAATCATTTATATATATTATAAACAACAGAGGTCCCAGGACAGAGCCTTGAGGCACTCCACTTACAACATTTTCCCACTCTGACTAGACTCCATTTATACTCTGTTTCCTTTGGTATAGCCATGCCCTAATCCAGCTTAATATAGCACCCCCAATACCATGAGCCTCTATTTTTTAATCAGGCTTTCATGTGGCACTGTATCAAAAGCTTTGCTAAAGTCAAGGTACACAACATCACAATCCTTACCACTATCAACTGCCTCAACTATGCTAGAATAAAAAGATAACAAATTTGTTGAACATGAACGGCCATTTATAAAACCATGTTGCGACTCAATTATTAATTTATGTTTTTCATGATGAAGACGAATTTTATTTGCTATTATAGATTCGAGTAACTTTCCCACAATAGACGTTAGGCTAATTGGTCGATAGTTAGACGCAAGTGATCTATATCCTTTCTTAAAAACTGGTATCAGATTAGCAACTTTCCAAAACTCTGGCACTCTGCCCGACTCCATCGATCTACCAAACATGACTGACAGCGGGTCACAAAGCTCCCTTTGCACCCCCCAAGTAGTATTTTTAATATTTTATATCTGTATTTACTAAAGAGGAACTTAACAATATGCCTTCAGCTGAACAAATATATGTGGGTGGGGACGAGGACAGGTTGACTAGTTTAGCAGTTACCACGGAGGATGTTACTAAAGAAGCAGTAAAATTAAAACCAAACAAATCCCCAGGTCCGGATGAAGTATTTGTTAGGGTGCTTAAAGAATGCAAAGAAGAGCTTTCCGAGCCACTGTTCACCATATTTAATAAATCAATAGAGTTTGGTAGAGTGCCAGAGTCATGGAAAGTAGCTAATCTGGTACCAATTTTAAGAAAGGAGATAGATCACTTGCGTCAAACAATCGGCCAATTAGCCTAACGTCTATTGTGGCAAAGTTACTTGAATTGATAATTGCAAATACAATTCGTCTTCATCTTGAAAAACATAAATTAATAAATGAGTCACAACATGGTTTTACAAATGGCTATTCATGTTTAAAAAATTTGCTATCATTTTATTCCAGCATAGTTGAGGCAGTTGATAGTGGTAAGGATTGTGATGTTGTGTACCTTGACTTTAGCAAAGCTTTTGATACGGTGCCACATGAAAGACATTAAAAAAAATAGAGGTTCATGGTATAGGGGTGCTATATTAAGTTGGATTAGGGCATGGCTATTCCAAAGAAAACAGAGTTAGTATGAATGGGGTTAAGTCAGAGTGGGATAATGTTGTTAGTGGAGTGCCTCAAGGCTCTGTCCTGGGACCTCTGTTGTTTATAATATATAAAAATTATTTAGATTCAGGTTTGAGTAGCAACATCTGCAAATTTGCTAATGATAGAAAAATCGGTAGGGAAATTAACTCAAAAGACGACTCACTATCACTTCAATTTGATCTAATTAGGGTTTTGAAAAGGTCAAAAGATTAGCAGATGCAGTTTAATTCTAATAAATGTAAAGTTCTGAGGATAGGTAATGATGATAGAGTTTCAAGATACGAGCTAGATGGTGTCGAGATTGCGAAGTCTGATTGTGAAAGGGATCTGGGAGTTATGATTAGTAAGAATTTAAAACTGAAGGATCAATGCATGAATGTTCGTAATAAGGCAAATAAGACACTGGGATTTATTAATCGAAGCGTTAGTAACAAGACGCCTGGTGTTTTTCTTCAGCTATATTTTGCTCTGGTTAGAACCCCATTTAGATTATGCAGTTCAGTTTTGGTCGCCGTACTATAGAATGGATATAAATTCACTTGAACCTGTCCAGCGTAGGATGACCAAGTTAATTCCCCAAATTAGAAATCTTTCACATGAAGAAAGAGTAACAAAGCTTAAATTGCATTCACTGGAAAGGCGAAGAGTTAGGGGTGACATGATAGAGGTTTACAAGTGGATGAATGGACGCAACAAAGAGAATATTAATAGGGTATTAAAAGTATTGGACACAGGCTTCCTATTGGAGCCACGGACCCTGCGTCCAGGATGGTGTTGAGGAGTATCCCCGTCAACCACTACGCTCACGTTGTCTATCTTCAAATCATTATGAATATTACCTGGACTGTGTAGTCTTGACAATAGTACACACATCCAGCATGCTCTGTATCAGGGTTTTGCTCTCCGGACGGGCGTCTTTTGTTCATTTCCATCAAAGAATCCACGGTCGACTTTCCATGATATGACATGAGTATGGCAGGGTAAAATGGACATTTTCCCATTACCTTTGGGAACCTTTTAAGATCTCCTGCTGTATACAACATCTGTGCCTCCTGAAGTACGTGGTCAATATTAACACTTTATAATAGCTTTAGACAGAGTGGGGTTCGTCCTTATGGATAACTTTGTAGCAATGGCTGAAAGCCCCTGATCCCAGGTAGTTGCCTTCGTGAGCTTGGGACACTAAGCCATTTAGTGACATGACCGGCAGTCCACAATCCTTGTCATCTATGAAAGATTTATTGCGCACTCTTGAAAACAAGACAGAAAACTTGTAAAAATCTCAGTCAGTCTTGAGCTGCTGCACACTTTGAAGTGAAGGCGAAAATAAACTTAGCTTGTCAGGTTTCGTAACAGTGTAAGTAGCAAAATATTCCTTCAGAGGGGAACTTGTTTTGACATTGTAAAGAATGTTTTAATTTTTATATAATTCAGCATTCTTGGACACCTTCATGAAGTATTGCCTATCTATCTTATTGTATTTTACATTATGATATTAGTGCATTACAATCTTCAGTTAGGAAATTATTTGACTTTAAATTATAATATTAAAATTAAGAACTTAAGAGCGATAACTAACATGCTTATATCTTTACTGCTGTTTTGTGTATTAAAGTGATAATTTGACAAGCTAATACATTTCTCTAAATGATAAAGTGCCATTATTAACTACTTGAGAATATATGAATAAATTAGCGACATCCTCAGTGATGACACTAAAGTTAACCAAATCACTGTGGAAAAACTCAAAGTGAACAAAACTATTACTGCAATCAATGCAAAGAGGTAGTGTTCATTTCGCCAAACTCCATGGCGACTATTGCTTAGGATATACCAATGGCAATGTAAAAACACACAAACCAGGTAACCCACTACGCCCAATAATTAGCCAAATTCCAACTCCAAGCTATCACCCTGGCAAAAAGACTTACCAAACTCCTAACTCCATACACTCCAAGCAACTATAGACTACAATCATCAGTAGATTCCCTAGAAATAAAACTACATAGCCTGATGGAATTATTGCTTCACTGGACATTGAATCCCTTTTTAGTAACGTCCCGGTCGACATCACCATAGAAATGATACTGGACAGAGTATACAGAGACGACAGCACCCCCAAATTAGACATACCCGACCCACACTTGAAGAGCCTTCGAGGGATATACAAAGGAAGATCCCCTTTCATCAGTCCGCAAGGTAACATGTATCTACAAATAGACGGAGTAGCAATGCCACCTTAGTTGTGTTATTTGCTAATTTTTACATGGGCTTATCGAAGCGAGAGTTTTCAAAAGTAGGGTCAGTGACAAACAAACACTTCAGCAGTGTCTGTCTTCTTACCTACTATTTTACCACCTCTTAAACAATGTTTAATTGACCCATTGGAATTTTTAAGGACTTCACGCAGTTTAAAGAAGAAATTGTCTGTTCCTGGTCACACATTCGTTCCCATAAACGGGGTTTTCTAGACGCTGCAACTCTGATAAAGTCTGATTTGCGCAAACAGCTATCCAGTTTCACACGAATTCTTCTGTTATTTTCACAAGAGGATTTGGTAACCACACACTGCTTTTTTGACGTCTCTTGCTTGAATTTCATAATTCATCTTATCACGTAATTCCTGGATCACGATGGTAGCGCAGTTTTCTCCATCAGTTTCTTGGGGGAAATTACGTGAGGAGATAATGACAATCAAGGAGCTTTTGTTGGTCATATTCGTCTTGAGAAACAATGAGAATCATTTTAACACCCTACAGCAGCCACACAAACTTTTCCTCCGTTTTCTAATGGTTTCTGCGGATTCTAATTTTGTTGACGTATTCTTAAGGGGGCGGTCCAATCCAGTTTGGCTCCAAAAATGCAAAAATGAAAACTCGTTCGATTTCAATCAAATTTTTTGACAAGTTCTATATGAAAAGTGTTTCATCTGGTCCAAGTTTCAGCATCGTAGCATAAATAGGAAGGGAGAAAAAAAATAATGAAGTAGTTGTGAAAATTATGCCAAAATGGTCAAAATCGATTATGAATCAAAAGTGTCAACTGAAATCATAGCTATGACTCTTTGCTATCACAATAGCATATATTAAACAAATATTATAATTAGTTTAATTGGAAAAAATTTTAAGAAAAAAAAAAAAGTTTTTTTTTTTTTTTTCAATTTTTTTTTTTCAATTTTTTTTTCGGACGATTTGCATCAAACTTACACACCTTACTGTATGTATACCTCTCTGTAAGGATGCCAATTTTGGAGAAAATTGGTTAATGTCAACCTCAGCCACAGATTTTAGAACCTTAGACTTCATTAATTTCTGTTTTTTTTCAATTGACACAAATGTTTACAAAACTGAATAATTTTTTATTCAATTTACATGAAACTTACACAGTATATGTGGAGGGCATGTCTCTACATGTGCAAGATTTCACTTTTCTCTAAGTTCATTTATTGATTTTATAATAGCAATAAACATGCCATTTTTGCATAATTTTTTGGGTGGAACTTTGAACATTTGTATTAGGAAAACTAAAGATGTTTTGGAAATCCTAAATCACAATCATTTATTATATGCTAATGTGTCAGAAAAGTGTCACAGAATAATTATATCTGAAACGTGTATGAAGAAGTGTAGACTTGAAAATGTGTAAAAAACGTTGAAAAAAAAAAAAAAAAATCTTTTTCTATTTACGCTGCAGTACTGAAACTTGGGACAATTTCAGCACTTTTCATATACAACTAGTCAAATAATATTGGTTGACATTGAACAACTTTTCTACATAACTGGACCGCCCCCTTAAGAGAGCTTATTTCCTGTTCAAGGAGGCCAACTCTGCAAGACAGATCTTGATTTTCCTTAAGCCTGGGTTTAGCTTCGGTTTGTGTTGATAAAGGAGCCCCATTTGAGAAAAAAAATTATGACTCCGGGTTCACTGGATGGATTTTTTTTAATGTTATTACAACATTAATTCGGGCAATTGTCAGAAAACTATTTTCCGGCAGGGGTTTAATATTTTTTTTTTTTGTTCTTAACGTGCATTTTCAAGTTCGAGGAGGGAGTGGACTCAACCTGGTCCAGGTCTTCCTCCAACCGGTGCCTGCACTCGAATATTTCCGCTACCTCAGCATCAGATTTTGTCGGTGATGGGAACCCTTAAACGGGCTCAATGTGCGTTGTAAACATATCAGCGGCCACACCAAACTCTGCCAGACCCTCGTCAGTGCTGTTGTTGAGGAGCGATACAGCCGAATTTAATGTCTGACTGTAGCAGGTCCTCTGTACATAGGCCAGATGTAATTCTCACGTTCTCGCCAACGGGCCGTTTCAGATGCATGGCACTTTCAGCTCCTGATGACTTCTTTTTAGGCAGTTGTCTACTGCTTAGAGTAGGTGGTTTTGCAGAGGCAGCTTTTTCTCCTCTATGCTCTCGCTCATTGAAATACACGGATATAGACTTGAATAAAGTCTGTGATAAGCCATTAATAAGTGCTACTTTTTTATCATCACCAATTGTCATATTTCCATCTTCTGATAATGCTAGAGATTTGCTAAAGAGGTGATAGTGGCCTCAACCATTCTTGTCGAAAATGGTTTGGGGAAACGCACCTTTTATTGCAGTGGTGGTATTTTCTAGTGATACCATGCATCTCTTAAATTTAAGATTTAGGCAAAATATTTAATATTCGTAGGCGAAAGACTATGAATATGCCGGCTCCCTTCTAAAATATTTCGATGAGGGAGAACTAGTTAAATGGATTGATAATGTTAATATGCGAAGTCCAGTCGCCAGTTTGCATGTAATTAAAGATATTACCTAAAGAATGACTTCACAAATCCTTTCTTTTACCTAATAAACTGGCCGCGTTAAAAATATTTTTTACTTTGAGTACAACGTCTCGAGACCTGTTATGAAATTAAACAGGCAGGTGAAAGATTTTCAAATGGTAGTGTGAAGAGAAAACGGACAAGCCGGATTTGGACCTGACACACCCATAGAGGAAAGGTTGGTAAGGGCAGGTATGCGAGGTTTGTACCTGCGCCAATGTGGCTGGCAAATTAAAATGACACCATGATTATCTGTCACTGGTCTACAGCCAGTGACTGGCGCCAGTATGAATATTCCTGTAATCTATGCAACAAACTTCTCCAACATAGACTTGTATGCTGATAACGCCCCCAGCTCTGTCGGGTCGCCTGAATAAACCATTTGAATTATATCCCAAGCGCTCATATGAAATGTTTGCATAAATTATTACTGCGCAAATCTCATTATGTTATTATGAACGGGGAGCTTAAAGAGAAATTAATTACGTGATCAATGACGAAATAGCTAAAATATTGACATGCTATAAACTGATTTTTATAGACAAAGCTTATAAAAAGAATTATCCTAACAGAACGACAGATATGACACGAATAGTATTCTAATCGCAATAGATTTAACAACACCTTCAGAAAAGCCATTATAATGCAGCATTAACAAACAGTAGTTAAGAATTCAAAATCATATGTCGAATTTCACTATCGTTCAGGAGTGCTGTAGGGAAAATAATATTCACTGAGACAGGTCAAGTAAGTAATTATCAAAAAGAAGGCACCAAATCGGGAAGGTTATGTAACACCATCGTATGTAGTGCGGGATAATCAGAGGACATTAAATGTCACCAAGGATGCCAATACGAGAACAGAAACGCATAAGGCAAACGATATCAAAGGTATCCGAGTCACCGTGAATACTATCGAGACACAAGCGACCGTGGGGGACGGTCGGAAAACAAGACACACGCTCGTCCCGGAAGTCAGGACATTCAACAAGGATATGCACTACCGTAAGTGGGACAATACAATTAGGACAATAAGGAGCAGGGCGACGCTCCATCAAGTGACCACAAGTTAAGCGAGTATGGCCAATACGCAACCTCGCCAGACCCGTTTCCCATTGCCGGTTATGGTGGCAGGAGGACGGCCACGAGGACACAAAACCTTTAAAAAAACGTAGTTTGTTACCAGTAACAGACGACCAAGAAGCCTGCCAACGGGTATGGATGGAGGCATGGATAACCGGGTGACAGTCGGAATAAGGAATACCTTTACGAGAGATGGGACAAAAGCGGACAGCTTCCATGGCGGCAGCATCCGCAAGCTCATTAAGAGAGACACCAGTATGGATGGGAACCCAACAAAACTCAACCGACTTAAATTTACTGTGAACAAGAAACAGCCAATGCTGGATCTCGACAACCACTGGATGAACCGGATTAAAGGACCCGAGAGCCATGAGGGCACAACGATTCAACAACTGCAAAGGAAGATGGACAACGAGAGAGCAGGAGACGAAGAGCAGAGAGAATAGCATAAAGCTCCGCTGTAAAGATGCTAGTCTCCGGAGGTAAGCGACACATAAGTGTGATCAGGAAAAACAACAGTGTACCCAACACCGTCCGCAGACTTAGACCCTTCAGTAAAGATGGAAACAAAGTGCAAGTGAGAAGAAAAGTGCTCAAGGAAAAGGCCTTTTAGAACCATAGGAGGGGTAAAAGCTTTAGTGATGTGGGTCAAGGATGTACAAAACTGCGAAAGGGGGACTCTCCACGGGGGCAAAGAAGGAACAACACGAGGAGAAATATTAGAAATACGAACAGAAAGAGAATCCTGTAAGCGAGATAACCGGACAGAAAGAGGGAGGTGGTGAAGAGGAACAGGAACCGCAGGTGAGGGGGGGGGGTGTAAAAGTTAAAGCACGAAAGAGGCGAGAGGAAGGATGTTGCAAGGATCGTGCATGATAGCGAAGACAGTAGTGATCACGGCGGACCTGGAGAGACATGAAGCCAGTGTCAACATACAAGCTGAGGACGGGAGTCGAACGAAAGGCACCAGAGCCGAGGCGTAACCCAGTATGGTGCAAAGCATCAAGGCGGCGAAGAGTAGAAGAAGCAGATGAATAAGCAGGGCAACCATAATAGAGCTTAGACAGGACGAGAGAGGAATGTAAAGCAAGGAGTGTGAGCCTATCTGCTCCCCAAGAAGTATGGGACAATACCCGAAGGTGGGTAAGGGCCTTAGAGCACTTAACACGGAGGTAAGAGATATGGGGAGACCAAGACAAACTATTGTCAAATAATAACCCCAAAAGCTTCGCGGAAACTTTGTACAATGGGATGACCATAAAGTGACAGAGGAACGAAGAACGTCATGGCACAAGTCTTAGTAGAAGAGAACTTGAAGCCCATGATCGGTGGCCCAAGACGACACGGCATCAATCCAAGTTGAAGCCGACGTTGAAGGAGAGGCGAATCACCATTCTGACAGCAAAGGGCAAGATCATCGACAGAGAGCAGAAAAGACGCCTGAAGGAAGAGAGGAAAGAAGATCATCGAGGGCAACCAGAAAGAGAGTAGTGCTCAGAACACTACCTTGGGGCACACCTTCGTATTGCTGAAAAGAGGCAGAGAGAGCGGTACCAAGCCTCACCCGAAAGGAACGACTAGAGAGGAAGCTGCGGAGAAGAAGGGAGATGANCCAATTGGTTCTGCACTTCTTGAACAAAACTGTAAAGTTTTCTCTTGAAGACTTCCACGTTTTTTTTGGCAATATTTCTTATGCTCGCTGGGAGTATGTTGAACAACCGTGACCTCTGATGTTTATACAGTGTTCTCTGGTTGTGCCTGTGTGCCTACTCTTCAATGATTCTAATCTGAATTTTACTTTCATATCGTTCACTCCAGTATGTTATTTTACTGGGATTTGGGCTGACCCTCCAATATATTCGTGTAATTTATACCTCACTTATCTCCTTCTAGGAGGACATTTAAGCTCTTAGAGACGATCCCAATAAATTAGGGGTTTATCGTGTCTCTTTATGCCGTTTGTTTTCTGTATTCCCTCTTTCAGCAGTCTCTCCTGCTCTTAAGGAGGAAGCGAGTATCATAGTACTAATGACGGACAGCAGGAGTGATGTGAATAGTACAACCATGTGAGTGGATTCCTGGAGTTGACGTTTCTCATAATCCTTTCTATCTTTTTCTGGATGATGCTAAATTTGCTTTGTTATGCTCCCTTAACGTTATGGGATTAATAATGACTGATGCCCTATCATTTACATTATGCTTTCCTACTATGGGCAGATTTGATTGTGTTCTGTACCCTATATTTTGTTTAATGTCCTCATTTTTACCGTACCAGAGTTCCAGTAATTTATCAATGATAACAACAGGCTATTTTCTGACCCTCAGTCGAAAATCTAATTGATATCCGTTCGTAGATTATTAATGTCTTCAACAAAATTCAGTTTCATGCTCATTTTTGTCATCCGCAGAAGGTGATGCGACGCTGTGACTTGTATAAATTTCTTTATCTTATGAGTATAAGGAAAAAAGTGGTGCAAGGACTGTACTCTGCGGTAGAGCTTTTAACTGTGCTTGAACACTCTTTTCTTTGTTTGACAGTTGTTCTGTGTTCTGTTCCTCAGAAATGTTAATACCACCGACCTACTTTATCTGATATTCCCATTGACCTGGGGTTCAGTCCCTGAGCCCATTATGTGCCTCTCTAACCCTTTCCACTACCGCCCACAAGATGGGTATGGGGTGCATAATAAATGAACTAAACTAAACTAAACCATTGACCTTTTTTGTGTTATCACTCTGGTCACATGTATCAAATGCCTTTGTGAAGTCTACATATACCAAACAGCATTGTTTTTCTTCTAATGCCTCAGTGATTTTGTCGTAGTCGTCAAGTAGCTGCGAGAGGCATGATCTACCCACTCTAAATCCATGTTGACCTGGGTTGAGGTCGTCATGGGTCTCCATATAACTGAAAACCTGCCTCCTGATACCTTTCTCAAATACTTTTATTATATGAGACGTTAGAGCGACTGGTCAATAATTCTTAGCCATTGCTTTGCTCCCTCCCTTGTAAAGAGGAGCAAAATATATGAAACCTATTGATTTAAGCGAATCTTGTATCTCCCCCCGTGTGCAAGCTCTTTCTCCACACAATGCTACTGGCACTTGGCATTCCTTTATACATACTAAATGCATGGGCATTTTGTCAATTTCTCCTTCAAAATCTGCAGAATTCGCGTCCGTATCAGTTATATTTTCAGGAGTTTGGATTTCCGTGTTATCCTCTGTATGAACCTTCACTTTTAAGAATAGGTCAAATACTGACTGTGGCTTTTGCTTTTTTCGCATATGTGAAAGAATATTTTCTTTTCCTTCTCTTGAATGTCATATTTGTTTTAATTTCATTTCTAAAATTTGATAAGATTACTTTAGTCATTGCTCGATTTTTTAAAACTGTTTAACTTGCTGTTTACATTGTTGAGATAGTCGTGTCTCCTTAGCAGTTTTTTTTCCTTCTTTTGTAGTCGCGTCTGGTTGTTCTTTCTACGTTGGTCCTCATTTTGGCTTTCAACAAAGGAACAAGTTTTAGACTGTATATTCTTTGGAAGTCAGTTGTTTTATGTCTTGCGTGGGATTATTATTACTGAAAACATTCAGTGGAATTATTTTTAAGTTCCCTGTCTATCCTTTTATTAAAATTGAAATTATTGAATAACCCCTCATACATGATCATTGTTTTAGGCTTATTACAGGTATTATGTTAGACCACAAGCTCATTTAAGAGCAAACTAAGTATGTGGTATGCGACTGTAATGGCCTTGATTGTCTCCTTTGTTTGTGAAGTTCAGATCTAGAAAATTTTCATAATTAGTTGTCTCTATCTACTGGTTGAGTGAAAATTTGTCACAAAATCTAAGTAGTTCTCTAATCTAATATGTGGTTGGTTATGTCCAGATAGATTTCCTGGTATAATAATCTTGGTCGCTAGTCTTCATCTTAAACTAGACAGGTTGATGTCACTTAGGATGATTTCATTTATTGGGTTTGCCAGATTATCGAGACTATTCTCTCTGATTTGTGAAATCCTCGGCCGTTGCATCTGGTGGTTTGAATATTAGAATTTATATATATATATTTTTTTTATTAATAGTAGTGTTAACTACCACCTCATTTCTAGAGTTAAGCTCAGAGCATACAAGGTCTTCTCTTGTATACATATTTACTCCTCCATGTGACCTAATTACCCTATCACATCTATATAGATTATATTCTGGTATTAAGATCTCACTGTCAGTTTTCTTGCATGGATTTCTGTGAAAGGTTTAAATATTGCATTTGGCTAAGCGAGGAGGTTATTTATGAACGGTACTTGGTTATTTTCTATTGTTTTCAGACCTTGTATGTTGGTAAAGATGAACGAGGTTACTCTATTTGGGGTAATTTGATGATGATTTTTCAGGCAGGTCCATTATGTGTTGGGATTGTCGGTTTTGGTCTGACCAGTACTGATTGTTGCAGGGTTGTTGCCTGTCATAGCTGGAGCATTGTTGTGGGGTGTAATTGCATGTGTGATTCTGGTATGCAAGTGGGTCTTTCAGCCAGTTCCATACACACTGTTCAACCTATTGAAATCTTTTTGGACTGGGAATAAAATAAATTGACTTTTCTCCAAAGCCATTTTCGTGTATGCCACTCTAGCGTTCTGGACCTTCCAGGTGAAGGTATGGAAGCTGAGGGTATAGCATTTTCTCTCCTTGAGTGAGGTTTCGTACATGTCACGATGGAGAAATCTACATGTTGATTCAAAGCGACATTTTCCTTTCTTTAGTATATTTAAAGACTTTTTGGGGATGGTTATAACTGCATTCTAATCCTTTTATATTTCCTGAATGTCTGCAAATGTCCCTTACATATATGTACTTGTATAGATTTATGTATACATTTTAAAGATTATGCACTAGTTAATTTGCTCGAAACATACTTAAAAGAGCTTTTCTATTGCAGGTGTGTTGGAGCTGCAGGTGTGTGCAAGGGCGCTTTAGGTGCGTATAAAGGAGCTACAGGAAATGTCCACCGTCCCCTCCACATGGTCACTGCTGTTAAAACCACTTGTCGCAACATGTGGGGAAGCTCAGGTTACAATACATGAACACATTGCAGCTATCATATGTATACAGGTGTGTGAGGGAGCTCGGGTTACAATACAGGAACACATTGCAAGTATACAGTTGATGTAGTTTTAAATCATTGAGGACAACATTGGTTTTATTAACATCAATTCAGATGTTTCGTATCATAGTGCATTAGACATCAGCAAAAGAACTCTGAGAGATTTTACTAGTCTTATATTAATGATGATGATGCTGTGGATAATGTTCAAAGACTGACAACAAAAGTAGTATCTACTGAAAATGTTTAAAATATTAAACAAAATATTTTCACAAGCATAGTGAAGGTCAAGCGGACATAATATTCAATTAATAATATTCTTAGAAGTGAATGGTGGTACGATACGTTTTTAAAGCCGCATGTATATTATTCCAGTATGTATGAATCTCGTAATCATGGAATTATTTTGATAAAGCATGAACAAATCGGCAACCAGAATAAAAACATAAGAACATAGGAATAAAGGAAACTGCAAATAGGTCTATTGGCCCATACGTAGCAGCTCCTATTTAAATCCACCCAAACTCAAGAGATCCTACGTCTGTTATGTTACACAGTAATTTGTTCTAAAAGTCAACAACGCTGTTACCAAACTAGTATTTACCCAGGTCTTTCCTAAATCTAAACTTGCTCAATTTATATTTACTATTTCACGTTCTCTTCAGTGAAATATATAATACCTTATTAATATCTCCCATATTATGTCTATTCATCCATTAGTACACTACAATCAATGCCTCACACAGAAGGTGTTATGGCCTCACTCAGCCAGTAACCGGGTTCTTTATCTCAGTCGCTGCTAATGGGTTTGATGCCTCTTCTTCATTCACCCAACCCCCAAGTCAATAGTAAGTTATAGAGAATTGGCAGTAGCAAGTAATCGTGAAAGGATAAGGGGGGGGGGGAGGAAGACAATACTAATCAGCATTTTCCCAAATATAATGTAGTAGGCATCCGTCAATCCCGTGGGGTTATGGAGTTGTGCCCTGGGTGTCTAGTTGTTATAGTCCTCTCCAGGGCACAGGCCTGGGCAGTAATTATGGAGGATCAGCTGTTGCCCATGCAACAGATCCACCCTCTCCACGCCACCGATGTGATCCAAGGGAAGGGCAGGAGCCGATACGCTTGGCACCAGTGTCGTCGCAGGAGTTGCCAGAATGTAGCTGTAAACAGCTGCAAACTGCCTTAGGGACTCCGACTCCGGATTTTTCCTCAGGGTTGACTCCCGAAGTCTTTCCCATGAGTGGGTTTAGCCACAAGACAGCAGAGGTTTGAATTCGGGTTTTTCCTTCCCCTAGATGGGCTGCCTTTCCAGGCTAACGAGTCCCATCTGCCCGAAGCAACTGGTTTTAAGGCGCCAGAGACCCGCCTTCGCCCCTTCTCCTGTTGGTAGAAGCAGTTCCGCCAGGCCTAGAGGCTAAGCCACACATGCAGGCCAGGAGCTGGACTTGGTTGTCAGAGGCTATTTGAGACGCACGCCATCAGGGGCACTTTACAGGCTGTGGGAGCTTATCTCCACAACCCTTCCCCCCAGCTGTAACAAACTTTGGAACCATATGAACATATATATGGTTATATAATATATACTGTATAATCACTATATATTTACATATGCACATTGTGAGTGTCACTTTTGCACAGGACACTAATACAACAAATTTTGCAGTCTTCTATCGCTGAGAGTCCACTATCTTGTGTTACACGTCACCCACGCTCAATGGTCCTTGTTACGTACCTCTATAAGATACGTAATTGAATAAATTAATTTGTACTTATATATGCCTTGCGTATAATATAATTACATGTATGTACATCTAAATGTTCTTTAATTGTATGTAAGTTATGTGTTGCCTGATTTGTATGTTGGAATAAGCCCAACTTTACCAACCGTGGGAACGGATAGACATTTTTTTGTTTGCTCATGGCTGATCCCGTGGGAAAAGTGGTTAGTAATGATCATAAGTGGGTAACAGTATGTGAATATATATTTGTTTGAACATTAGGGGGTATCATCCCGTGAGAGAGTTTAGTTGCTGGTGGGCGTGCCAACATTTCCCTCTGTTGTTTTATTTTAATTACTGCATGAAGTAATAATTACATTATCTCTGTAATGCATGTTAATCTGAGCATTACTTAAGTTAGTTTAAAATTACTTTTGTCACAATATATTGCTCCATGTAAGTTAAATTAATACTCTAAGTTTGGCAATTTTTCGCGGGGCGGAAGCAATGATTTTGACTCCCGTCACTTTAGTAGTCAGTAGCTATCACGGACCAGGAGAGATAACATCTTTGGGAGATAAGTCTGTTAACATTTCTGTTTTGCCATAATATATTATAGGAGAGACAGTACTTTTTGATTTTGCTTTTTAAGTGATCTTGTCCATCTGTAATTTATATAATATTGATAGTAATATTGTTAATATATATTATAAAACTTTACATGTATATTTCTTCAGTCCTAAGGGGAGAAATACTTTAATTCTTTGCCTGTTCCAATCATGTGTTTACACTGGTGACCCGCTCTAGAGAACAGCAGTTTGTAGTTTGCCCTAGACATTTAAGGTTTTGCTGTTGTCAGGGTTTCTAGCCGTGACGTACGATTGGTAACAGTCCTCACACCGGCGAGTTCACCCTACTCAACACAACATGGGCCAGGCCTACATCGTAACGTCACTGTGTCTAAGACACTAAACTTCGTCTCTCCAGCAACACCCTGGCAGAAGTATCCAGCAACACTAAGCCAAACTTCTCAACAGACGGCCAGTCCTGCCGTCTCGTAACTTCACTTTGCCTATTCTGGGTACGTCAGTCCAACCAATAACAATTCAAAGACAAAGCATTGTCTCTACACACAACCACCACTTGTCCTTTGTTGTTGTTGTTGTTGTTGTTTAAAATTCGCTGCATGGATCAAAAAGTTCAAAGTAGCATGGGCTATGGTGAGCCCGTAGTGGACACTTGTCCTTGCTGGAACAAGTAAGGAGTTTTCGATTTCCCAGATGAACTGATTTCTAGAGCACAAGACACCTTCCTCGTCACTTATGTGGACACAAGTCATTAGCAAGACAGTAAGTGCATAAGGATAACATATGATGGCGGCCTTTCACCAGGGAACCGAAAATATGATCGGGTGCACGCAATAGATTCTGACATTTCTGCCCGAAACGCTATGCGTGCTAGTGGCTTTACGAGAATGTAAAGTCATCATTGCTATGTACCCTCTTAACCCCCAATGTATCTTCCTGTATATAAATGAAAATGGCGTTGATATCACCATCTCCCTCACCAGTGAGCATTGTCATTGATCCATCTTTAAAATTAATATGATCAGGAGCATTCCACAGATGGGGCAAACAATGCTACACCTTCACCAATAGATGATGATGTCCTAGACACACCAACAAGAATTGGCGTTGGAGTGCATTCCCACAGATGGCGTCGATATTGCCACATCTCTCCTCAGATGGTTTTGATATCGTCACAGAAGGCTATTCTGAGCAATGTGCGAAGCAAAGCACAAGAAGCTCGAGCACCTCTCCTTTCTTACTGTTAACTTAGTCATCCTACGCTGGACATGTTCATGTGAATTTATATTCATTCTATAGTATGGCGACCATAACTGAACTGCATAATCTAAATGGGGCCTAACCAGAGCAAGATATAGCTGAAGTACAACACCAGGTGTCCTGTTACAAACGCTTCGATTAATAAATCCCAGTGTCCTATTTGCCTTATTACGAATATTCAAGCATTGATCTTTTTGTTTTAAATTCTTACTAATCATAACTCCCAGATCCCTTTCGCAATCTGACTTCGCAATCGCAACACCATCAAGCTCGTATCTTGTAACTCTATCATCATTACCTAGCCTCAGAACTTTACATTTATCAGCATTAAACTGCATCTGCCAATCTTTTGACCATTTCAAAACCCTATTTAGATGAACTTGAAGTGATAGTGAGTCTTCTTCAGTGTTAATTTCCCTACCGATTTTTGTATCATCTGCAAATTTGCAGATGTTGCTACTCAAACCTGAATCTTAATTATTTATATATATTATAAACAACAGAGGTCCCAGGACAGAGCCCTGAGGTACCCCACTAACAACATTATCCCACTCTGACTTAATCCCATTTATACTAACTCTGTTTCCTTTGGAATAGCCATACCCTAATCCAACTTAATATAGCACCCCAATACCATTAGCCTCTATACTTTTAATCAGTCTTTCATGTGACACTGCATCAAAAACTTTGCTAAAGTCAAGGTACACAACATCACAATTCTTACCACTATCAACTGCCTCAACTATGCTGGAATTAAAAGATAGCAAATTTGTTAAACATGAACGGCCATTTGTAAAACCATGTTGCGACTCATTTATTAATTTATGTGTTTCAAGATGAAGACGAATTGTATTTGCAATTATCTATTCAAGTAACTTTCCCACAATAGACGTTAGGCTAATTGGCTGATAGTTTGACGCAAGTGATTTATCTCCTTTCTTAAAAATTGGTTCCACATTAGCTACCTTCCATGACTCTGGCGCTCTACCTAACACTATTGATTTATTAAATATGGTAGACAGTGGCTCGGAAAGCTCCTCTTTGCATTCTTTAAGCACCCGGGCAAACACTTCATCCGGCCCTGGGGATTTGTTTGGTTTTAGTTTTACTATTTGTTTAATTACATCCTCGCTGGTAACTGCTAAACTGTTCAACGTGTCCTCGTCCCCACCCACATATACTTGTTCGGCTGAAGGCATATTGTTAAGTTCCTCTTTAGTAAATACAGATATAAAATATTTATTTAAAATACTACTCGTCTCCTCGTCATTATCCGTTATTTGACCTGTCTCAGTTTTTAATGGGCCTATCCTTTCCCTAGTCATTGTTCGATATAACTGAAAAAAAACTTTAGGATTTGTCTTCGCTTGCCCTGCTATGCGAACTTCGTAGTTTCTTTTTGCTTTCCTTATCTCTTTTTTAACATTTCTGACCAGTTGTACGAATTCCTGTTCTAAACTAACTTCACCCATTCTTAATCCTTTTTTACCACGCTCTCTTTTTACCTATAAGGTTCTTCAGATCATTTGTTATCCACTTTGGATCATTAGTATTCTATCTATTAAATTTTTATGGTATACTACGTTCCTGGGCTTTGCTTAGAATATTTTTAAATAGGTTATATTTTGAATCCACATCGAAATCCCCCTTTACGTCACCTGTCGCTGGGTTCACGTCTAGCCCACACCCCATCACCAAGACATTCCAATCTATTTGACCCAAAAAATTTCTTAGGCTATTGAAATCAGCTTTTCGAAAATCCGGCACTTTAGCAGAATTTTCTCCCTTGGCCCTTGCCGAAGCCTACATAATGTTGGCAATCCACATGTCCAGTGGTAACATCTTTACATTTGGGGACACGCCTTCCCCAATTACTAATAGCCAACTACATTAAAATACCCCTTGAACTCCTTGGCACCACAATTAGAGCATTAGAGGTCCGTCTACCCCAATGTTATGCCAATATTACGGGGAACACACCAAGGTGTGTAGCAGCCCATCGTGTTCGTGGGTCCCTTGGGAAGATTCGCCTCGGGTTCGTGGATGAAGTGGAGGATCTCTCTTGGTGTGGTGGGTGTGTTGGCTGTCTGTGGTTGTGTACTTTCCAACAAATCCGTCGGTGGTGGTGGGGAAGGGGGTGATAGGGCAACCCGTTCTCGCACTTGCTTATAGTCAATATTGGCTTATTTAATAAGTGCATATGTGACATACTAATTGTGAATATTTTAGTTTACCTTGAAAAACTTCATAGAAAACACCGACCTCACCTAACCTTCTTAGTATGTTAAAATACGCATCTTATTGCTTCTTAATTACAATTATTACTTAACCTATACCGTTGATAGGTTAAGTAATAATTGTAAATAAGAAGCAATAAGATGCTTATCTTAACATACTAAGAAGGTTAGGTGAGGTCGGTGTTTTCTATGAAGTTTTTCAAGGTAAACTAAAATATTCACAATCAATTAGTATGTCACATATGCACTTATTAAATAAGCCAATATTGACTATAAGCAAGTGCGAGAATGGGTTGGATAGGGACCTCATTTGTGTCTGTGTGCCTACTGGATGGGTAGATTTTGGCGTCGTGTCCAGTGATATTGGCAAAACCTAGGGAGAGACGGACTTCGTCGATGTCAACTGATAGGCAAAGCTCAAGGCATCCAATACTGTGGGGTTGCCGCTTCCTCTTGTGGTGTTGGACTTTCTCTGCTGCCAATGTACGTGCCTCAGCTCTACAACCTCCCTAGAGGCTAGACTGTAGACTCACCCCTGCTTCACTACTAGACTGCTGCTGCTGTCAATACTGATCACACGCCTTAGGACCAGACTCAATTTTTTTAGGCATACCAAGAGGCAACTGAAGCATTCAGCAGGCACTTGGCGTAATAATTAATTCCTCTACAGAAACGGGAGAATTTCCTGACTAAAGGAAAATGGTTAATGTGGTTCCAATATACAAGAAATGGGGAAGACGGAAACCATTAGACAGACCCACATTACTAACAAGTATTGCCTGCAAGTTGCTAGACAGATAGTAAGAGAGGTTGGCGTAATAGGAAAAGTTCTAAAGTGGGTCAAGAAGAAAACAAAAGAGCAGACACATCAGAGTGGAGAGAGGTTGCAAGTGGAGCACCACAAGGTTCCGTTTTAGGTCCCATACTGTTTTTAATTTGTCAATCACCTGACAGGAAATTGGCTCCATATCAGTATTTCAGATGACTCAAAGCTGTCTAGAAGGACAGTGATAGCTTGTGAGGCATTTAATCAGATTTGGACATACTTCAGAAATGTTCTGAAAAAATGGCTGCCTAATTTTAACCCAGCCAAATGCAAAGTTAAGAAAAATGAAACAGGCGTATTAACACCAGCAATATAGAAAAAGGGAAAAACAACTTCTTGCATCAGGAGGAAAGTCCTGGGAGTGAACATAACCCCATTTGTGATGCCAGAAGTCCACATTAGCAGAATAATAGCTGCATAATGTCATACTGAACAACTAGAGTGCATCCTTCAGACAATTTGACAAGGGGGGGCTTTTTTAGGTCCTATATACAGTGAAGGTGAGACCTGCACTTCGATAGGCATTCACAACATGGAACTCTTACCTAAAAAAGGACAAAAATAAACTAGAAAAGGTTCAAAGATATGTAACGAAACTCGTTCCTGAGTTGAAGGGCGTAAAATATGAAGATTGTGGGAACTCGACCTTACCACACTCGAGGAAAGTTGGGATAAGGGAATATGATAACAGTATACAAGATTCTAAGGAAAATTGACAAGATATACAAAGCAGTATTCTTCAAAGCTAGGAACAGCAAAACGAAGTTTTATAGATACAAACTAGAAGTCAATGAGTCACAAGAACGTCAGATATCTTTTTCAATGTTAGAGCTGTCAATAAGTTGTCAATGTACTGGTAAGATGTTGAAATCTTTGAAGCTACTTTAATTCAAAGTTTTAAATATAAATATGATAAAGGTGTGTGAAAGGAGACAGTGCAATAATCTAAGAATGTTTAGAAGGCGAGGGGCTAGGAGCCTTGCTAGCAGCCTCCCCTAGGGGGGAGGTGTATATGTAGTTGATATGACACTGAAAACAATAGGTCTTGAATCGGTAAATAAGACAACCAAAATTAGAAAGGCGGAGTCCAAGAGCTAAGAGTTCGACCCTACAGCCACACAGTAAATACATACACACACGACGCTGAACACCGTAACCGGTTGCTGTACCTGGCCCCTGGCCTAGACCCCCAACATAACAGTTACAGAAGGCGTTATGGAGCTTCCAAGCTACTAGGTGGGTGTGGTAGTGGGTTTAATGTCCAGTAGTGAAGTATGTGCTTTTAATACATACTCACACTTGCTCATACTTCACATTAATAGAAATAAACTCTATATTAATATTGTTGAAGTGATTTGTGAGAGACGGCCTCATGTCAGGTGAGGTGAATGACGTCACAGGTAGTTGAGCCATCAGGCCAAGCTAGTCAAGAGGCGCGGCGGGCAGTGTGGCGCGGGCCGGCGTGGGGAGAGGTGCTGCTCACCGCCCGCCTCATTGGTTTTACTAAATTAGTCACCTGGACAGTCCTGTGCATGAGGTTACCTGCGCCAGACTTACAGGCAAGTTACTCTAGATGATTAGTTATTTTATCACATTGTATTCTGTTGGTAGAATAGTCTATATTTGCTGACTGTCTAAATAGCATAGTTACAAGATGTTAAGGATTTATTTAAAATAATTAAATTTGCTCAGGTTTACCGATTTAAGATAATGATATTGAGTATATACCTTTGTCTAGGTAGACTTTTGATCTAGCTTAAGACGTTTGATGAAACTTATTAAAACAAAATTAAATTATAAAACGACTACTATGTGATTATCTATTCCACATCAGCGACTTGAGTGTCAACCTTATCGTGAAATTGACCGTTCGACCAAACTCAGGTGGAAAAATGTTTAGAAAATTATTATAGTTAAATTCTGGCAGTTATAAGTTGTTTCTTGTGAACTATCGTATTTCATTCCTTGAAATACGGACCAAGGACTTTTAATCTAACAAGCGTCACATAACCCCCCACCCCCGCCCATCCTATGTGAATGAAACTAGCCATCCTGAGTCAGTATCGTCCACGCTGCCGCCAACCCCAGAGACGCCTTAATTAACATTAACGTCCTGTGTAACAAAGTACTATATTGTGTCCAATATAAGTAAATATATTTATCTTTATTTTATATTTATATAAATATATCTATTTATATTGTGTATAGGTCTTTGATTATTGTTGAATGCAATCGTTGCAAGTGAGTGTATTACAACCTGTCTCCCTCGCCTAATAAATAATAATATAATAGGTCACATGCAGGCGAAGAGTCACAATAACGTGGCTGAAGTATGTTGACCAGACCACACACTAGAAGTTGAAGGGACGACGACGTTTCGGTCCGTCCTGGACCATTCTCAAGTCGCTTGTGATGAGGAGGTAGAGAACGGGAAATAAATAGGCAAGAGAGAGGTGAGGAGGAAAGTAAGGTGTAGAGAATAGTAGTAATAATGAGAACTGCAGAAGGCCTATTGGCCCATACGAGGCAGCTCCCATTATAACCACCGAAGGAAAGGTAATAGGAATAAGCAGAGGATAACAAGGGAGCGTAGGAGAAGACAATGAACAGAAAAAGGGGAGAAGAGAGAAAGAAAAGGAAAGAGAAAGAAAGATAAATGGAAGGGGTAAGCTTATGTTAAGTCACGTTTGTTAGAAAGATTAGAGCATTTGAGTATGTAAATAGGTCACATATCAAAAAACTATTTTAATTAGTGTTAAAATGTATGAACTGTTGTGGGTCAGTGTACGGACGAGCATAGACTGAGGACAAGTTAAATGTGAAGCGTTCTTCACGTTCATGTTTGGCTGTCGGGTTAACGACCACTTGGCCGTTGTTGAGAACGTTCATGTTTGGCTGTCGGGTTAACGACCACTTGGTCATTGTGATGAGAACGTTCATGTTTGGCTGTCGGGTTAACGACCACTTGGTCATTGTGATGAGAACGGGCTGTGGATGAGTCAAGTCTGAGGTTGGGTTTACCATTGTGGTAAGTTGTCTTTTTAACTCAACCAATGTCTGACCTGATCGATTGTCTTGCGGGATGTTTCTCAAACTTTACATGAAGATGTTCAATTTAGTATTTTGATATGTTTAATGTGAAATTTCAGGTATGTTCGAGGGTGCATCTGTACAACGGCACTGCAGGTATGGTCAACCAGACCCATGAAATTGGTCTCGTACAACGGCACTGCAGGTATGGTCAACCAGACCCATGAAATTGGTCTCGTACAACGGCACTGCAGGTATGGAGGGATTAAAGTTACTTTGAAAAATTTCTCTCGAATCGCAGTTGGTCATTATGTAGTGGGAAACATATTCCCGCCTAAGTACAATAGGTGAAGGGAACACGTCTTAATAATTTTAGTTGGTACACACTATACCTTGAAGCGGTTATCATCTTATCGATATAGTCTAAAGCACTCAATGTGTTAACCACTTCAGAGTGGAGAAAAATCTTTGGGCCAATAATTTGAACATTTAGTTGTGGTGTATCATATGGTTAATGTTACGCTAACAATATTTCTATTACATTTCAATCATCTTCGCCTCCCTCCCCCCCTCTCCATCCATACTTCTGTTAGTCTGTCTTGTATCCCACCAGTCCAATCAAATGTAAATAAAAATACCCAAGAAAGTGATGCTTCAGCTTTGGTTAAGAGACTGGGAAGAGGAAAGTTTTAGCGTGAGGGGAAAGTATCGGGGCTAAACATATCTAGCTGAATATACCGTCGTACAGTTTGGTGAGGCTGAGCACTTGCAGCTACGTGGCCATCATCCACATCTTACACAAGGTATTGGTAGCCCCTCAACGCTGCCGCATTTCTGTAAATCAACAAATATTGTCAGGCGGCAGGCCCAGTGAAGTGTTAGAGGTGAACGTTTCTGGGTCTCCGGGACGGGGTAACGTGGTGTTCCTGATTTGTTGTTAGTGCTAAGTGCCCCACATTATTGGGGGGAGAAAAGATTATATAATAACTAGCGGATCTGCTATGAATACTCAATACAATGGTGGGAAAGGAGCCGTTACTAATGTCACTGGGGAATATTCTTTTCCCAAGCTAACAAAGAAGGCTCCGAAGGAAGCAAGTTCTAGGCCGGATGTTCGCCGATGGTTTCCTTCATCCAAGACTACAGCTTGTTAACTTCCTTTCGGATGCTTCCTGAAGCTGTAGGAATATATAACTTAGGTAGAACCATCCTCTATAGACTGGATGTTCCCGTACAAGATGGTGTCGCTGGAGAGGAGCCAGTGTCTTGGCTGCTTCTTGTATGGAAGATGTGGGGGCAGCCTCTTGCTTTAAGGACTCTCCCAGAGCTCCTACAAAGCTTTACCCAGATTATTTTGCTCGCTAAATATACCTTTGACTCAGATTCTCTGGAAGAAAAATCATTGTATTAGAACTGTTGGATGATAGTTATAGCTTTGGGATTCGAGCAGCGGTAATCAGCAAAACACTGATCGAGAAATGTTCGAACGTGATCAGTTGAGCTGTGTAACAGCTCGTCCTCATAAAGAAAAGCTAAACTCCATTCCATATACTTGCCAGACCTCCTGTTTATGAATGGAAAAATGGTTTACACACGACTCACAACTGATGACGTTCAAACATTTCTTGAACAGTGCTTCACTGACGACTTTTGTTTCAACCATAGTGTTGTAAATGCTTCACCCACGTATTAGATACAAATAATCACCATGAGAAACTAAACGCCTAACTTAACCAATGCCTAAATATGCAAAGTATGCTAATATATAAAATATTTGAGAATTCTTATTTTGAATGAACAGCGTGTTATATGAATGCGCCTTTAGTGTCGACCACTGCATGGAATAAAAACACTGAAAAAAAGTTGCGTGTAAACTTGTTTTTCACTGATAAACAAGAGGTTCGTTGGCTGAATTAATTAACAATCATTTGTCTTTTATTGATGAGACTGTCTGGGCGATGCATGAACTATTCTTGAACAGTGCTTCGCTGACTTCAGTTTCTCGAATAACAAGTCTAAATGCTTCTCTAGTGTACTACAAACACAAATAATTGCCAAAAAGTCTAATCACATAATGTACACCTAATATACATTGAATTTTATAGTATAATAAATTAAGTATGGGAACAAATGTTTTTATTGCGGTGTTAAAGTTCATGAACGTCTCATGGGACGGTCGCTGCTCTAACGAGCTTGACCTGAAGACGAGTTGATTAGTGTGGCTGGTGTTCACTATAGTGTGTGGAGGCCTTCAAATGTTGCATGTATAAATATTTCTATCACAGCAACATTAACACTTGCTCCGATCATCGTCCCTTTAAATTGGCAGTGAGAATTGTCCACCCTGAAGAGGGTGACCTTAGTTACATATACGAGGCAATGTTATCAGTGCCTTGTTTGTGGTCCTGCAGACTCCACCTTCCCTTAGTTTTCCCGTAATTTTATCCTTAATTTAGTACATAAAATTGTGGCAGTGCTTTGGCAGCCTCCCTGGTGTGCTTGGGTTTAGGGCTGACAAAGTGGGTCGTGTACTTGTCTCTGGCTGTAGGTTCAGGAATGTCCCAAATGGCTTGTTTATTATCACATAGACCAACCAGGTGGTAACACTTGCAGGAGAGAATATTCAAAGTAACTAAATGTTTTGTATGGGACTTTACCTCTTTGTTGTACCAATATCTTCTTCCGTGTACCGGTAGTCGTCGTCTCTTCTGTAGCTCTCCTCTAATTCTCTCGCCCGTAGTGTTTATTCAAAATTTAATGCTCCTCTGAGGCCAATTTTACACTTAGCGATCGTTCCCTTGGTTGTGACATGGTGTTCAAGCAGATGACCTGGTTTCTATTTTAGGGGAAGAACCATAGCGTGCTCTGGGGGGGAGGGGAAGGTCGCCTGTTATCAAATACCCGCAGGTCATCCCATGGTCTCAGTTGTAGCTATAGCTGCTTTGTTGTGGAACTGGTTTTGGTGACCAGTGTTTCATCCTCTTAGCCTCTTGGTCTGGACCTGTCGTTGTTTCCAGTCTGTTTGCCATCTAACTTTATTAAATGAAGCTTTTATTCTTTCCTTCGACATGTATAAATTTTCTGCTGTATCCTGTGTTCTTTATGTTCGGAGTACGTACTTGGTAATCCTTAAAATTCTTTGTCAAAGTCGTAAGTTATCCAAGTCTGCTTGGAGTACTAGTTTTATCATTATCACATACAGACAAGGTTAGAAAAGACTCCCTGGCTTCATGTTTTCACTCAGCTGATGCCGTTGATGGGTTCTGTCAATTCGGTGCTTGCTGCACGGTATTGGCTGGGTGGCCACGGTCAGAAAAAGTACATCATTTGGTCTAGTTTCCCTTTGATCTTGTGAACGAATAGACAAATAAGACAAACAAATACCTAAACCAAAGATAATTCCACACAAGTAATCTTTGTTTCATGTCATGGCAAAGTACCAAGGAGGTTAGGAGACCTGCCTTAACATGTGAGTGAACCCTTCTGTCCTGGGAGCACGAAACTAACCCTCTGCAGACGGAGTCACAGTAACGTGGCTGAAGTATGTTGACCAGACCACACAATAGAAGGTGAAGGGACGACGACGTTTCGGTCCGTCCTGGACCATTCTCAAGTCGATTGGGTTGATTGATTTCTAACAATCGACTTGAGAATGGTCTAGGACGGACCGAAACGTCGTCGTCCCTTCACCTTCTAGTGTGGTCGGGTCAACAACTAACCCTCTGTTGTATCTCTGACTGGAACCACAGAGTTCCACTGACTTCTATAATCCAGCCTGGTGATAGACATTTCAACGACTCTTGGAATATCCTTGGCCATCCCAGCCAGAGAGTGCCATAGATACCCAGCAAGGCAGACTTTGGTCCCAGACCAAAGGATACAAGTGTGCACGAATGGAAATGCTCTTCTGGAGATTCCACGCTGATATACATCTGGTCATACTCACTCGCACAACGTAACATAGTCGTGAAATTCCATTTTCTTCTACCAGGACAAGATTATGCTATCTCCTCACTCGTCTGGGTGATGCAGTCAATCATGTCTGTGCAGCCTTTATCCTTGAGATTTACTACCTATGGTATTTATATTAAAATTTTGTTTCCTTGTAATTTCCCTTTCGGTATGCCAGGCTTTGGCCTTCTGGTCATGTGTAAGTTCTGGTACCATGAGTAAGTTATCCCTACTACCACCATATATTCAAACGTCAATAGTAATCACTCATTTCCCTGGGATAAAGTCAGGCAGGTTCATAATTACCTTGTCACGTGGGTCCTCTTACATGTTGGCTTGAAAAGTTCTAGTTGCCATGTCCAATAGTTTAGCTTGCGTTGTACCACTATACGGTTCTTTTATCTGTGCGTGGTTGTGGTTCCCATTATTATTACCCGATAGATTTCTAACCTCTTCTAAATCTGCCCTTTCAGTTATAGTAGGTACTGCTATGTTTGTCATAATCTTGCCGGGGCTCTGTGTCGTTTAATGTAGGGTTATATATTACGGCTGCTATTTTTGGTCCTCCCTTCGTCATGGTGCCTGTTATGTAGTCTCTGAACTCCTTGCACCCCAGGATATCCATCTCCTTGAAACACCAGTCCTTATCAGCAGGGCCGCCACTCCTCCCCATCCTTCCCTCTGCTGTGTGTGGTGTAATGTTGGCGCGAGTACACAGCCTTCTGGAACTCCAGAATAACGGACAAAACAGTCAATGTGGTATTGGAGGAATCTTTCATTTTGTAGTCAGAAATATTTTGTCAGAAGTGGAAGGTCATTCCTAATTTTTTTTTTCTGGGAAAGCTAATGTGTCGAGGATTTTTCGTCTACTAACAGGTGTTACCTTGATATATTGTGTGGTTAAAGTGGAGCTTCTCAGTATGTTAAGATTGTTCAGACCGGTTGGGGCTGACTGAGATTTTCCGTAGTGTCACAACCTGGAGGACGTTTTGTGCTGTCCTTATACATAGGGTTCGGATCTAAACAAATCACAGGTATTTTATACCGGTGTTTTCAGGTTGTTCGGAGTTCTAGTTGGATCTTAAATTTTGACGAGGCAATTATTTAAAGTGTGACGGCTTTGGAAAGAGCAGGATTCTAATTAACCATCTTAGTGGTGGTTGTATATAGTACTTGAATTGTGGTGTACAAATGGAGATATATCAGTGACAGGAATATTGCATTAAAGTGAGTTGCTACACTTAATAGTGTGTTAACGGCACATAATAATTTGTCTCCGACCAATGCTGGGGATGTAGGGTCTCCCATGACCTGAAGGGAAAAGGTAGTGTTGACTTGGATGATCTCTTAGTATATGGTTGAAAGCTTCAGTTCTTTCCTCATGTTAATTCTTGTGCTTCTTGGAGCACCAAGAATTACCCTCATGGCTTCGTTCTATTCTAGTTTGTTCAAAACAGAGGCGGCGAAGCTAAGCGCAAGGCATGATAATAAAGTAAGGATCTAACAAACATGTTGAATAATCTAGCATAATTAACATATACCAATATTTTCTAGTAAGTATTTTCGGTGATTTGAATTTAACCTACGCTGTAGGTCGTTTACAATGTCACTGATACCTACTCAGGTATTTGTGCTGCTCACATGTTTGAATGGTTTGGTTGTTAACTTTGAAAGCAAGAGGCGCACTGGTTGTTTTCTGGGAGAAAGAGCGATGGATAAAGTTAAGACCGAATTCACTGCTTTCAGCAGCGAGTGAATCAGTAGAGATTGCCAGTCTTGTTTTGTTTCAAATATCCAAACTAATGTCGTCGACATAACAGATGAAAGCTTTATCAGCAAGTGTGCAATACCAGTTTTTGTGCATTAGGATATGAACTGTTGGACAAAACGCCCTACTCTGGGGTGTACACAAATCAAAGGGTG